>BRDA01010486.1:17578-38325 GCA_036984385.1 Crenuchus spilurus
ATATATATATATATATATATATATATATATATTTATATTTATATTTATATTTATATATATATATATATATATATTTATTTATTTATTTTTTTTCCTCACTTTTGACTTCCTGAAACCGGAATTCTTTTGAAATTTATCAATTTTCAGTTGGGACCACATTTATGTTTGCAAGTAGATAGAAAATATGTCATACATTGAATTTGATGGAAGGTTACTGTTGTCAGAAAAAAAAATCAGTATGTATCTTAAATCAAATTTAAATGTTTATTACATAACTGTTTATTTAACCCTTGTTTAGTCTCATTATTCTGTTTACTTCCCTTTTCACAAAAAGGGTCACAAAAGACCTGCCTTCAATAAACCCCTAAAATTAAGCAGCTTAATTCAATTTTATCCCAAAATCTATTCTGCATGAAGAAACAGATTGTCATTTGTTCTGGGAATATCTGCGTTTTCTCTCTCTTTTTTTTTTTTTTAAAGTAGTCAATTGACCCGCCCCTTTTTATCAACTCTCCTTATGACTAGCAAAGTCCCTGACTTTTGGGAAAGGGCAGACAAGCACAGGCCTTCTCCGATACCAGTGATGTCAAGCCCCTTTTTTCCAAACTGCAGCTAGCATGCTCGGAGGAAAGTGCAGATCCCCAGTTCTGTTGGATCGCCTCGCAAACGCCTGAGTCAGTCGACATTGCTTGTAAGGAGAGTGCACCATCTTGCCCACCCGAAGAGTGCAGTGTAATGTAACCACAACTGCAGTTTGAGTCTTTGAGTCCAAGCATTAAAACTTGAGAATGTTGAGATAAATGTGCTGAGCCAGGGCAGAAAGTGCTAAATATGGGAGCATGTTTGTGCTCCTGGTTATGTCTGACTCTCCTTCAGCGTGAGAATAAATAAAGCATCAGGTTCTGCAAATGCCTGAGAATTCCATATTCACTTATACAGACTAGAGGCAGTGACAGCCTAGTGAGCATCTTTATGGAAGATAGGAAATGTTTTCCTTCTCACCACCACAGGACTCTGAGATAAAGGCAGAAAGTGATTTTGTTGTCACCTCACATAAGAAGAAAATGCTGAGAAACATCATTACCTCCTGAGTGTGACTGTAACACTGATTTCTATCCCCCGGTTGCTCTGTAGGTAGAGGGATGTCTTTACATTGTCACACATTGTTTGTTTATGCTTCTGGGTGTGGATGAAAGAGCTTTCAGAACAGATGATTACAGCAGGTAGCGAACAGCAAGAAAGTGTCTTTCTCATTTTTCAGTTTTTTGAGCAGAAGACGATTGCAGCAGAAGCAAAAGAGTGGAGCATCCAGAAATCATTATATTACAGCACTTTATACTCAACCTACTTTTTGTCCCACAATTTGAAGCAGTATTTGGACTGTTGTTGAAAACTCATGAAATTTTAAATTTTCTTGGAAGTTGTGCTCCAGTGTTTGATACAGTTCCACATCAGAAATAAAAAATATGGTGAAATTGCTTTATTAAAAAGTGGAAGGACAGTGTGAGGAACATCATCTTCCACTGAGGAATGTGTTCGGAAAAAAATTCTGAATGATCACGATCGGCGATCACTTAAACATTTAGTGAAATCAAACTGTAGAAAAACAACAGTAGAAGTCAGGGATATGTTTAATAGTGAAAGTAAGAGCGTTTCCACACACACAATGTGAAGGAAACTCAAGAGATTGGGACTAAACAGCTGTGTAGCCTTAAGAAAACCACTTATTAGTGAGGCTAACCAGCAAAAACGACTTCAATTTGCTAGGGAGCTTAAAGATTGAACTCTGGAGCAATGGAAGAAGGTCAAGTGGTTTGATGAGTCCAGATTTACCCTGTTCCAGAGTGATGATTGCATCAGGGTAAGAAGAGAGGTGGCTGAAGTGATGCACTCATCATTCCTAGTGTACAAATCTGTGGGGGCAGGGCTATGATCTGGGGATGCTGGAGTTGGTCAGGTCTGGCTTCAGCAATGTTATAAGCCCAAAGAATGAAGTCAGCTGAATACACTGAATGACCAGGTTATTCCATCAATGGATTTTTTCTACCCTGATTGCACAGGCATATTTCAAATTACAATGCCAGGATTGATTGGGCTCAAGTGGAAAAAAAAAATGGTTCAGGGAGCATGAGACACATGGATTGGCCACCACAGAGTCCAGACCTGAACCTCATTGAAAATCTTTGGGATTTTGTGCAGTGGTACAAATCTCCCATCAGTACATGATTTTGGGGGAAAACTAATGCAACTCTAGACAGAAATAAATGCTGTGACATTGCAGAAGCTTGTGGAAACGATGCCACAGCGGATGTGCGCCATAATCAAAGCTAAAGGCAGTCCAACGAAATATTAGAGTGTATGACCTTTGGTTTTGGCCAGACAGTGTATTTCAACCCTTTTTGGTTTTAATGTTGTTTGAATAGTAATTTACTTAAACTACAAATGAGAGATACTAATAATGTGAGACTCTGGATTTCTGATATTCATGAGCGATAAGCCATACTGATTAACAGTAAAACAACAAAAGCTTGAAAAATGTCACTTTACGTGTAATAAATAGAAAATATGACCATTTACCTTTCTGAATTACATTATGACTTTTTCACAATGTTCAAACTTTTTGATGTGGCACTATATGTAAAAGCCTGACTCAGACTGTTTGTGTGTATTTCCATAAGTTTGGTCAATTTCACTTATAGTGATATTAAAATTGCATTAAATTGATCTTTATACCTGTAGACACACTGCTGTCGATCTTACAGGCAGCAGACTTTGAAAGACTTTGATTGATGTTGATCATTCATTAAAATAATGTCCATTCTCTAATGTAATTATCACATTGTAATATCCTGAAAAGTTCATTTTAATAGATTTCTGTCCTTTTCCTTCAGCACAACTTATTTATTAACCTCCTACAGTTAAGATGAATCAAACTTACTGACACTTAATGTTTGTATGTATGTATATATGTGTGTGTTCCAGTTATAATGGCGAGTGGGATCTGGGAAGAGAGGCTCTGGATGATATCTTGTACAGAGCCCAGCTGGAGCTTTATTCTGAACCATTACTGGTAAGAGCTGATTCTGCAGAACATTAAATCCAGTTTACACTCACTGTACAAGATGAGAAGATTTAGAAAGCACTATTGTTTTAACATGCACACTGCAGTGAATGGACTGTTTTACTTGTACTGAACAGTGCTCATCTGTTTCTCCCTGTACTCCTCTACTTTAGCTGGGGAATGCGATGAAGAACTCGTTGCCGGACAGTGCTCCAGATGGTTCCCGTGGAAAGAAGGTCCTGCAGGTGGAGGTCACTCCCACCATAAGCAGAATCTCTCGCTCAGCTATCACAGCGGCATCCATTCGCAGACTGCGCTGGAAGAGGGAAGGTATGAGACTGTGGGCCTGAGCTAAAAACAGCTCCCGCTATTGTTCATATGATCCATTTTATTAGAGAGATGGGAGATCAGTTTCATTTCACCTAATTCATTGACAGTTGACACTCGCAATTGACACTGACCTTTATTACGCATTTATTTTAGTTCTATTTCATACAAACTAAAGCAAGACAATTGTATCCCAAACATGAACAAGAATGACCTTATATGACATGAATGTGATAACCAATAACAACCAATATCATGTTGCTACAAACGGGCGCCATTTGATTTTACGACATTCTCACCATAACATCAGGTCAAAACAGTTCTGGATGTTGGGGAAGTTTGCTGTTATGTACAACTGGACAGTGCTGAAATGGACTTCCGTTCCATTTCTCAGTGCAGCACATTGCACTGCACAAAAAAATAAACCATACATATAATAAAAAAAAATTTAAACATACACCAACATACACCCAGGACAACTTGATCTATGAGGGGTTTTTTTTTTGCCCATAAGTGGTTGACAGAACTGATTTCACCGCAGTATCTCATATGGGCTTGTGTGATAGTCATTTTCTGACATATCTGCTTTGATGTACATTATAGAGTATATTTACAGGAAAAAGCTATTCTTCCATAGACATGCAATGCAACAAGGATTTATATTTGAATAGATTATAATAATCTATCCAAGACAACAGATTTTTGCAGTGAATTTCATGTAGACTAACCATATGACTGTTATGCATCAGTACATGCCTAATAAAACAGCTTTATAGGACTGGAGCATGGATGCTGTAGTAAGCTTACCTCATACATAAATGGCTTCTGAACCAGGAAATGCCATTTATCCAAAAAAACATCACTTGACTCTTTCCTCCAAGGAAATGAATACAAAGCAGGAACCTGAGGAAGCTGATTTAGCAAATGAAAAAAAAAAAATTCTGTGTGAAAGCAAATCAGCCATAATTAGCCCCTCCCACAAACCAACCCAGAATGGTTACTAAGTGTGCACTCAAATATTCGAGACAAGTGTGAAAATGGCCAAAAGCTTACAAGGAAAAATTGCTGCTATTACTGTTTTTATTAGTAATAGTTGTACAGTGGTGTTATTATTGATATATGTGTAAATGCATTATGAAAATACATAAATAAATAAATCATAAAAAGTTAAGCAAACAACAAAAAATATAACATTATCCTGGTCAAGTCATTTATCATAGTTATTATTCACACCGTTAATTGAATAAATTCTGTAACCAGCTCTGGCCTAAATTATCCATTTGGACCATATTTTTATGGATTTATAGGAATATGGCCCATGTTTTTATCAATAGAAAAAATACTAGTGCATCTCCAAAAATTTGAAATATTGTAAAAGAAAAGAAAAAAAAATTATTATTATTATAATTATAATTATAATAAATAATAAAAAATAAATATAAATAACAATAATAATAATAATAATAATTATTATTATTATTATTATGTCCATAATTTAACTCAAAAAGGTAAATTTTTATTCATTACATATTGACAGATTTAAAGTCTTTTTGTTGTAATGTTAATTTTGTTTGAATAGGAATGTACTCATGAAATAGTAAATAATTTGAGATTCTTGATTTTTTGAGCTTTAAGCCACACTAACCAACATTATAACAAACAGGCATTTTTAAATAAATTATGAGCATCATTGTTCAACGTTTTCATAATGATCTAATTTTCAGTGTGACAGTGTATGGCTTTTATCCTCAGTGAGCTACAAAAAGGTCTGTATATACCAAAAATGACAAGAAAATAAGTTTTAGATGTTGTGTTATAGAGGCAGGTATGTGCTCAGAGACACCTTCATTCATTGTTAATAGTCACCATTTCTCGTCATGGCACCTTATAAAATGTGTTCATGCCTAAAGACAACATCTCACACTGACTCCATGCTTAAGTCTTTACGCTGCACTAGACCGCTAATGTTAGCCGTGTTTTGGGAAATGTTCAGCTTGAGGATTTTTACTGATTATTTGTACATAGAGATAAAGAAGCCAGTTAATCAACCACCATATATCTGTCCCCACAAGAGATCTTCAAAACTTTATTTGGTTTAATATAATTTTGCAATTCTTTTGGAGCCTATTGAGGCGGTCATTCCAACATGAAAGGAAATTTAGCATGTGATTGGATTTTGCATTTCATGTTTTAATTTCC
The DNA here is from genome assembly GCA_036984385.1 of Crenuchus spilurus. NCBI lineage: Eukaryota > Metazoa > Chordata > Actinopteri > Characiformes > Crenuchidae > Crenuchus > Crenuchus spilurus. The sequence continues at coordinate 23,166 of BRDA01010486.1, forward strand.
ATTGTTTAGGTACAATCCCAATCATTTTCATAGCTTATAGCCAAGCATGGTGTTCTTTTCCCCCTCTTTGTTTCCTGCATTGCATCATTTAACATCTTCATTGTGTCAGTGCAGTGGTGATTTAGCAGCCATGCAACAAAAAATCGGATTTAATTTTTGCTGTTTTTAATAAAAATTATGCCTTTTCTCATTTTTCATCATCTGTCCAAAACATTTGTCCAGGTATGTTAAGATCTCCATAGTAGTTTTGTCTTTATATAATGTGGAAGGTGCTGCAGAATTGTCTCGCCCTTTATGTTTGTATTTCTTTCTTTTGTCCTTTGGAGACTTGTGTGCACTGTCGAGTGCTCAGTAGTGGAACAGAACAGGAGCTGTACTAAGGAGCACATTTTGTGTTGAATCACAGATTGTTTTGACTTCACAACCGAAGCAGAATTCAACCTCACCGTCCAATCCAGTCACCACACCCCCAAGGAGCGGACAGCCAATCCTGTGCAAGGAGGGAGGGGCATACTCACAGTCACAAATGAGGGTAGGCGGTCAGGTGGGGAGAGAAGAAAGAGTTCTCAGAAGAGGGGCTTCCTTTCACAATATTTTTCCAATAATATTCCTGCTTTTGGGTACCCCAGCTTCTCCAGACTCTGCTAGCTCACCCCAGTTGCTTGCCCCGAAATTAAACATGAACAAATCCCATCTTCTTGCTGAACTTTGTAGGTTTGTGCGAGATGTGTGTAGGTACAAATGCATGAAACCCTAACTTTTTAACTAAACTGTCAAGCTCACTTTGGGTGCTGCCCATTGGTCACTGACTGAGCATGCTCAATGAGGTAAATTAGTCATAACTTCTTCATTATGGAGGATCTGGGTCTGTTTTTTGGACTACTCTTTTGGAAGTGGCCTTGCATTTCCTTCTTTAGGTGTTAGTAAGCATCTGCTCTGATACACACATCAGCATCACAAAGTTCATAGCTTCTAGTGCTCAAAACGTCTACTTAAGTGCTGGGCGATAAAACGGTATTGATTTTTTTCATGATAATTTTTCCCTCGATGACGATGATAAGCTGGGACAATAGAATTCGATAAGCATTAACGTTCGTTTCCATTTCACGTCTAAGCAGCTTGACAGTGAGTTCAGAAGTCTAATACTGCTGCTTGTTAGCTCCTCCTCACCAGCGCCGCCAAAATGCACTGTTGTGTTTAAGACAAGCGTGTGATTGGCCGGGCGAGAGAGCACGAGGTCACTGTGTGCTCGTTTGTTTGTATGAGAAGAAGGAGGGGGGTCTCGTTGTGTGTCTCAGCCCGAGTGCTAGCATTAGCCTGTTAGCTTGCCTCTCTAGCCTGTTGTTATTTTGGAGTGGCTGCGGCCGACAGCAATCATAAGTTTCAACAATAAAGCGACGACTGTAAACGTCTTTCTCGTCCATCCTTTCAATGTGTCCAGCCAGACACTACTATATTATGTTCTTGCAATAAACAATGTAATATTTTAAATAGTAACATTTCATGTATTTAGTCTGATGTTTTTAGAAAGATGATGTTTAAAACTGACAGTGTTAGAAAATTTAATATCGTGATAATTATCGAGATTGATCAATATAGAAACATTTATCGTGATAACATTTTTGGCCATATTGCCCAGCTCTACCACTGATACACACATACATATTAGCTTAAGGATTGGGGCTGACCTTCCAGGAATGCACCCGACACCACTGCCTTTCATTCATTATTAGGCAGTTTAACATTTCTGGTCAAGTCGTGCCATTAAAGTTTGGGATAAGGTTAGCATTAGCCAGGAATGTAAAGCTAAAGGTAGCTTAAGTTCTGTTTATTAAACCTATTGGCTTTGAGAAGACTGGGAGCAAGCTCAGTTAGTGAGGAGTCTTTCCCCTGACCATTCGGCCATCCAGCCTTGCCTCGCCTCCAAGCATGCGCATGCTGAGGCAGAATGAAACAGCCAACATGAGCTACAGATCAAGACCCCCCCCAGAGGATCAAACCCCATGAGGTGCTCCAATCCATGTTCAGCTCCAGCACCGCCTAGCCTCCTTGTCCTAGCCTCAGCTGTGGGCCAGGTGCTCTCCAGTTTTGCTGAAAAATGCTCTGAAAAATCCCAGCTTGTGGATACCTTTGAAGACCAGAAACTGAGCCTTGTAGCCCTCTGGCAGATGGCACAGCATTGTGATTTGGTGTTGATTCTTGGATGTAGCATTGCAACATGTTGTGTGGTGCCCCAGTCGATAGTGCAACCACACAAGTGAACTTGATACATAACGTACAGTTATACAGCTCTTGATTGCCAAGCCCCTCGACGAAGTTAGGCAAGTGACAGGAGAGCATGTGCTGGTGGTCTCAACATCTGCATGTCGTCCTTTATTCTTCCTGTTTTTGTCTTCCTCTCTCTCCTTTGTTCCCTTCTACTTTCTTTTACATTAGCTGCCTGTGAAGACCAGAAACCTACAGAGCCAGAATTTGCCTGCATAATGCTGCATGCTTACCTCTTTCTGTCTCATTTGATCTCTATGTTGAATGACTTAACCATTCTGTTTGACTCAATATTCTTTTACTGTCTCACCCTAGCGTTCTGGATGACCAGTGAACGGATCTCCATTGTGGTTTCCATTGTCACGTATTTGTCAGTGTTCATGTGTGACTTTATATGTTCAGTTTCTCAGACACTGGTGTTTATTTCATACTTAACTGGTAAAATAGGTTACAGCAGCCTGGATTGATGAGCATAAAACAAGGCCTTCATTGTATGCATCATTGGTTTTGCCTGAGGAGACGGTGCCACAATTATAGTTGAGTGCATCACAGAGAGCGTGTAAGAATATTGATATTGATTTATGTACTGTTAACAGACGCTGAACGCTCTCCAGTGTCCTAACACCTAGTATGATTCAAATGTCAAGGTTAGCCCCAGTGGATTGGCTGTAAATCGCTTTAGGACTTCAGGCTGAGCAGCATGATGGAAGTCTTGAACAGACCTCAAATATTATCACAAGCACTAGTGCATTGAGAGAGGACCTGGCCTATTTTTGGCTCCACTTCAGTCCCATTTAGCTCCAAGCATGGGGGCGGTTTTGATTAAACTGAATGATGGTAGGTAATCTCATTTAATAACTGGGTTATAGCATGAATTTGACAAGTGACGCATATAAAGCACATTTAGTAATGGTGAGTAATCTGTAATTTGTCAAATATGCTTTCACTAGAGGGCATTTGTGTGGATAGTCTTAAACCCATTTGAGCTGGATTACTTTTACCCTAGGGAGGTACTATAATTTATGTGATTACCAGTGACATCCATGATTTTAATCCAGTGTGAATCTGCAGTGTCTGTAGTTTTTACATTCTGTAATCAGCTGAAGTTTGGAGTCCCCTTGCAAACAGTAGTTCTAACTGAAATGACTTCATCATATTGTAATAAAGAAATCAGGCATTTATTTCTCCTCAACACATCGTTTCTGTCCTGTCTGTTTCAACCATAGACTGTATGGACAATGTGGATAGTCACTTCTATACAAATAAAGACAAAATACTTCGGCTATCTTGTTAAATTTGGAACCAAAGTCTATGCTGTAGAGACCAGAGTCAAAGTCAACCCGCCTCCTCAGTTGGTTGCACCACCCCGTTCATTCTAAAGTCACACTACAGCTCCGGGTTGCTTTGGCCCAGTTTGACCACTGCTCTGCTGTCAGAACACACAAATGTAACCCTCTGGACTCTGAGGGTGTTTCAGACACTCTGATGTGTCGGACATGCCTTGACTTTTTTACAAATTACACCCATCTAAAATTATTTTTTTTCCAAAGTGTTACACAGACGTTTGTTCAACACAAACTCAGCAACAACAGCGTCAGAACAGTAAGAGTGTCATATATCTATATTTTGGTTAAATCTGCTGTAATCTTAGTCTTTCCAAAAACCTGTTTTCAGATGTGCTGATATATTGTGAAAAAACACTCTAAACATTTCTAGCCAAGACTTTTGAGCTCTGAACTGAATAAACAGAGGTGTTTGCTACACAGTGCTCATTACAGTGTTTAGAAATTGCATGTGGTTTTATTTCTAAAGCTTAACAAATGTGAGGTGACACTCTGTTTTCACACAGCCACTAACCTTACATTAAATATTCATGAGAAGTGTGAACACTCAGGTGAGCAATCTGTTGTTCAGGTTCACCTCAGGTGAGAAGTTGTTGTTCAGTTAAAATTCCATGCATTCCACAGCCGGTAATCCACCAATGGCATGTCCGGAATTACCAGGTCATTATCATATGAATGACAGCTCGCGTCGTTTGGTGGGAAAAACAGCGCAGCTGTCTGAGTCACTCTGACAAACATGTGTCTGCTTATCTGCTACTCTCAGAAATATCTAAAAAAATATTTTGATTCAAGCTATAAATATTTGAAAATTAGACCCTTTAAGGTTTCTGGGGTATGTTCCATTTTGTTTCTAGGATAAAATCTCACAGAGGTATATGTTTATTTAAGAAGAAAATAACTTTAAAAGATGGCTGGACTTGACTGAGATCAGAAAATAAATTGGGGGGGGGGTATTGTGTGTTTGAATCAGACACTGTAGATATAAAGACCATTTAGACGAGAAAAACGACAGGGCTGTTTAGTCATTGATAAATATAGATGTGGGTGGAGTCGGCCAGCAGGGGGCGCTAGATCTTTGCTTGCTTCCCTTTTTACAGATGATGTGCTGTCCTTATTTTATACAGTCATTGACTTCAACTATTTAAGTAGCTTCCAAATTACATTACAGAACCTCTGGTAAAACCAATGTAGCATCAGTAGTGCTTCACTGCAACCTCTTATTAATCAAAAAACAAAAATCTCTCTCTCTCTCTTCTCTCTCTTTTCTCTTGCTTTCTCTCTGACTCCCCATCTCTGTCTCTCTCTCTCAGATGCAGATGGCATGAGTGTAGGCGAGGAGTCCTTCAACCTGAACGATCCTGATGAAGGTTTCTCCTCTGGAGCATCCAACAGCAGCCAGCCCAGTGGGGGCAGGCTCGGGGGCAGCAGTGGAGGGGGTCGCACAGGCAGCCAGAAGACCTCCAAGAAGAGCAGCATTAGTCGCACAACCCGGGAGAAGGAAAAGGAGCGTGATGCCTTGGAGAAACATAAAGAGCCATCCATAGACACTCAACTGGTCCAGAGGAAAGGCCAACAGAGGCCTCAGTCACCCCCACCTACCATCACACTGGATGCTATTGAACTGAGCCCCATTAAGAAGCAGCAGAGCTTCTCCATGGGGGGGCCCCTGCTGACTCGGACCGCTAGTGCCTCGGCCAGCATGAACAAGGGGCTGAGCGGGTCTCAGGACAGAGCCGGAGCGCTGGACCTGGAGGAAGGGGCGGCCTTGGCTAGACGGTCAGGCACTGGAGGGGGCGCCCATCGTCACTCTAACCTCAGCCTGAAAGAGGAGCACCTGGTGCGGCCCGAGGAGAGCAAAGAGCTGCTGTCTCCCGGAGCTCCTCTAACAAAGCAGTCCCGCTCACCCAGCTTCAACATGCAGATCATATCACAGGTGTAGCCCACCTGTCTGCCCGCCTAGTCACTGTCTCTTTGCCTTCTCATCTTGTTTTTCTAGAGTTTTTTCACCCCGATTCCAGAGCACACAGACCCAACAAACACCAATAAGAACCAACAGGTTTGAGTGATGGACCAACCAAACCAGTGCACATGAAAAGAGGGAGAACATTCTAGAAGTGTGTGAATGGGAGGAGAACAGTGTGAGTGTAGGAGAACATTCTAGAACAGCATAAATGGAGGCATGCCTTCAAGAACTGTGTGAATGGGAGACAACATTCCAGACCAGTGTAGGTGAGAATATTGTAGAACAGTGTGAATGTGGGAGAACATTCCAGAACAGTGTGAGTGAGAAGGCAAGTTCTAGAACGGTGTGCATGGTGAAGACGCCTCTAGAACAGTATGAATGGAGGAGAAAATTCTAGATGGTGTTTGTGGTTATTTGCTGGGTCGATGTGCTCTGGCCTTTACTCTGTAGAACCTAAAGCCTAAGGATCTAACAGTTCAGTTTAGCACTTTCATAACTGCAGAACTATTTCATAACAGTTACTGAATGAAAAGCCTTGCATGACTGAGTAAAGATCTAGAGTTGAAATGGTTATTATCTAGAACTAGATTCAGTAACTGCTATGAAACACTGTGATGTGTGTAGTTACGAGTCTGGACTGGCCAACAGGACAGTCCACTGTGTCTGTCCATCTTTTCTCCCTCTCCGTTACTCAGACCAAACCAAGCATTCCACTTGTGGCAGCCCAATGTGCAGTGTGATGTTTTTGTGACTTTTGGATCTAGAGCCTGGAGGGGGGTCAGAGTTGGCGTCCAGCATGTCCACTGTGAGCCTAAAACTCCATTTCTGACTCATCCACACGGTTGAATGTTTGGGGATGAAGCTTGTGTGGCAACGACAAATACTGCCTTTAGCATTCACTGTGAATGCATCACAAAAACACAAATATGGTTGCTAATTTTGACACTAAATGACCAAAAATTGTTTAAGATGAGCTTTTAATACCACCATGTCTGAGCTAGCCACAGGACATGTTTTGCCAGTTTGCCGAAATTGAACCATATAATGTTTTACAAGCTTTTTATTTACAGTGGAGATGCTGGTTAAGCCTGACTGACCAATTAATCTAGTAAGCAGTTTGGGGAACAGATTGACCAGCTCTAAAGACTAGGTATATAATTTTGGAAATTCAGATTGGGAGATTTACTCATAATCTATATTTTAAAGAAGTAAGCAATAAAGCAGTAAGGTTTGAGTTGTTCACCTGACAAGATTCTAAATGACTGCAGTGTCTCGGTATGCATTCCTGCTGAACCCTCGGGTCATGTGCAATCTCTATCAAGGTCTTCTTTATTGTAAGCTGTATATGTTTTGTTTTTTTCCTGAAATCATCTAAATATATAATTTTCATCGCTAAGTTCCGTCCTAAAGACTGAGCTGTATTTAAAAGTTAGTATTTCCAATCTCTAAATGTCAAGACACTGAAGATAGAAAATCAGACTTGGTGTTTACTGCTGTCTGCGACTTTGATTTGGATTTGGATAATTGATATTGTTTGCAAATATACAGTTTAACCTTCAACAGTTTGTTTTTAAATAACGTGTCTAATCAGAAATGTATTTTTGTTGATTTGTCTTAGAGTTCAGATAGATCTTCAGAACAAAAGACGCCAAGAAACTTGAGGATGTTGCCAATGTGTATGTGCTGAGGAGCTGCAGCAAAGTCTAAGGCTATGTTCAGATTATAGGCAAGTTGGATTTGTTGATCAGATCTTTTGAGATAGCTGTCCATGTCGTTATTTGCACGTGAACATCTGATCTGATTTGTGTGGTAACAATATAGTCATCGGTATCTAAGTAGCTATGATGGTGACACCTTTAAAACATGGATGCGGGAGAGATGGAGGGGCACCATCTTGCCCTCCAAACAATCACAGCATCAATGTTAAGCATGGATCTTTGGTGTTCTGCTCTTTTAACAAGCACTTGTCACTTCTAGTCTGACATTTTATTGCTGTGTTGTGAGAGATGCAAATGACACTTTGATATTGGTTTGAAGCGTTCAGAGTGTCCAGACTGAGATGGAACGGTGGAAATCCAATTAAAATCCCACTTCAAACCACTTCCAAATGTTGTTGTTGTTTGGATTGGATTTGCAAAGATGGGATTTCATGTGTTTTGTGATTGTCCAGACTACTGAATATTCAATCTGGATACAACATAGATCCAAAATTTAAAATCTGAGCTGGTCGTCTGAGCAAGGCCTTAGTCTGTGTAGAAAAGGATAAAGATGACTTAATTGATTTGTGAAAAGCACACAAAAGCCACAAAAGTTGACTACAACTGAGTGGGCAAACATTTCTTATGACCTTATGTCTTCAAGAGTCTTGTGGAGAACCCTTGAGAGCATGATTCTGGAGTACTGTTATCAGCATTCTACAGTTAGACACATGAAAATATTGTAATATCCATCATACTCTGCTGTCCTCAGTCACAGTTTATGTGTCTAGTTGAGATTGTACTGTGTTTGTCTTGAGCTGTGTGCTGTCGTATTGTATTCTGTAATAACAGGCAATCGGATGTGGATCTGAGATTCATTTGTTCTACCTCATCTCCTTTCCATCGGCCAGTCAAACACTGGACTCTCACTGTCAGATGACCACATATAGATCACTAATGTTATAGAAGAGGGGCGGTTAGTCGTGGTTCTGCTGTTTAGCAGAATGTCGTTTATGAAACAATCATGGCTGGTTAAGAATGACCATTTGTAGAGTCCACATTCAGAGCTAGGCAAATTTATTGTCACTGTACTCCATTAGTGGTGCATTTAAATAGAAACTCTTCTACTTAGGTCAAAGGTCAAAGTGATCATCAAGTTGCAGCCGTCATAAGTCTTCATGGCTTTTCATTTGTATCTGTTTGAAAATTTGAAGAGAAATGGACCAATAGAAATAATCTACAATGACTGTAGATTATATGTGAGCTTTGACTCTCAAATGACGTTTGAAGCTCAATTGACTTTTGTTGTTTAGTAAAGAATAAATAATTTAAAATATCCTTTACTTTAGGGTTGCCCCATCCTAGTCCTGGAAATCTACTGCTCTGGAAATAATAGAACAAAATATTACGTGTGCCATAACGTTTCCAAATTTTTACCCAATATGTTCAATTCAGTAGAGAATGTTAACTTGTTTTCACTTAGAAACATACATTTTATGTTATGTTATGTTATGTTTCTTTGAGTGATGCCATAGAAGAACCAGTTTTGGTTCATTGAAGAACCTTTTAAATAGCTGCTACTTTAAAGAAGCCTATTATAAATGAGCTGTGTGAATGTGAAGAACCTTTGTACAGTTTAAAGGAGACATGTCTAACTCCAGTCCTGGGGGGTGGGGTTCCTGCACAGTTGGGTGTTTGCTCTGTTCCGACACTACAACTAAACATGCTCATAACCTGCTGAGCTGAATCAGGTGTGTTTGATCAGGAAGATCACCAAAATCTGCAGGAATCCGGCCCTCCAGGACGGGGTTTAGACACCCTTGGTTTAAAGATTATGTGAAGAACCTTAACTTGATAAAGAACCACGTAGATTCTTCTGACCTTTTAAATGTTCTTCATACTCGCATATCTCATTTGCAGAAAAGGTTCTTTAATTAACCAGGCATTTAAAATGATCTTTAAGCAACCAAAAATGGTGTCTGTCTTGGCTCAAAGAATCATTTGTGGAACATTTTTGTTTTGTTTTTGGTTTTTTATTTTGTTTTGTTTTTTGCAAACGACTATATTAGTGCATCTCCAAAAATTTTAAATTTTTGAAAAAGTTAATTTGTGTTCATAATTTAATTAAAAAAGTTAAAATGGCATATTTTATATTCTTTACACATACAGTGATATCTATCAAGCCTTATATGTTTAAAAAAAAATAATTTACTCAAAATAAATAATTTAGACATTCTGGATTTCTGATTTTCATGAGCTACAAGCCTGATCAACAGTAAAACAAAAAAGGCTTGAAATATCACTTTATGTTTATTGAATTAAAAAGACAGTTTATCTTTTAAAATACATTTAAGAACAATTAAATTCTTTACTACGTTCTACTTTTTTTTTGGTGTGGCACTGTGTGACCAAGGTGAAACTGAATCCCACCACCACAGCCTAACTTCTTGGTGATCTTTTGTTGTTTCTGTGATTTGATAGCATCACTAAGCAGGCTCTCCAGTGCTGGTTCACACACAACTATTGTTGAGCCTTCCTGAGCCTTCCTCTTGATGCCTCTTCATCTCACCTTTTGTCTTGTGCCAATACCCTTCTGAGGATGTCTCTGTATTTACACTTTCTGTGGCTTAAGTGGATGCTTCATCTACCTGTTGCTTTACCAGTGGTCTTATTTAGGATAGAGAAGGTTTGGTCCATTTGGATTAATGTCTCCAAGTACATTTCTATATTGCCATGTCATCACTGAACAATCACCCATATTATTATTTATACATGTATTTATTTTTGCTGGGAAAATTATATGTTTGTTTCTGCTGTAACTAGCTGCTGTGAAGACCTCAATGATATGTGAATATGTACCTACTCGTGTATGCTGTAAATGTTGTGTGTGGACCCATCGTTCTTGTAGCTTTTGCCTTTATATGTCGGACACATGCAGGGTGTAGAGGCTGCAGTAGTCCTTAGCTGTCATTCTTTTGCTTCTCTTGGTTATTACGGAGCCTGAAGTGTCAGCACAATAAAACGTGATGGAGTGAAGACTGAATAGACTTAACTGTACAGAGCTTTGAGAAATGCTTATGCTGAAATCAAGGTGAAAACAACCAGTCCTAAAGATACAGCTTCCAGCAATGCCATATAAAATACTTTTGGGTCCCTAAATAACCTTTCAGTGGGTGGTCCTTGAAAGCCATGGATTTCAAAGTGGGGTCAGAGGAACCCTGGAGTCAGTGATGTGCATGCAGAGGGTATACGTCACATCCTAAATAAAGACCATCAGTCCATTGTTAGTGAACCAACATTCCTACAGCCAATTGATTAATCTGCTTATTCTGACTACGCAGCAGGACAAATCTTTCAAATGATTATATATTTGTTTTTTATATTTAAACCGTTGGATTGTAGGGGTGGATGGATTTCTGTCCACACTAGAAAGGGACCCCTGGCTGAAAAAAAGTTCTGCCTTGAAGAACCATTTTTGTAAGTGAGATGGGAAATGGCAGAAGATATTTTTTCTGACTATACATCTCGGTAAACATGAATGAAGCTTTATTTTTAGGAGTACAGTCCAGAAAAGTAGAATGAAGCTTGCTGTAAGGTTGAATTACTCTATAAAGTGGAGGCCTGCTGGTTTATGCACTCTGCTGTACTTTGACTTATTACATTGTCTAGACTACTAATTGGAGAACAATTGTTAATGCATTTCAGCTGCATATCTTGGGATTTGTTCTTTTTACCAGTAGTCAAATTATTTCCCATCTGCTGATGTTTCATTTGTGATTTGCTGGTGCCCACTGCTGCTTGAACTGTGGAATTACACCACATGCAGATATAATTGTGTTCTTTCCTCTTCTGTCTCTTTTTGATTGCATTGAATGCGATAAGTTTAGGCCTTGTTTTATACAATGCACTTTATCCACTCTATTGTCGTTAATGGTGGTAGTTGAAAGTGTGTATGTGTGTGTGTGTGTGTGTGAGTGTGTGATATCTTGCTGGAGGGTATAAGTGCATCACAACAGAGGCGAATGCCAACTCTGAATAGACTCTTCTCAGCAATGACTGAAGTGGAATATAAGCTCTTTTACTCAACAGTGACTGCAATGGATTCACAAACAAGATCATTTTCCTCATAAGCCAAATATTCTGTACTGGAACAGGTAACAAGGTGTTAAAACAGTAACTTTTGTTTCTCTTCTCTGTTGTGACAACTCATAGTTTCCCCCAGTTTCAGTACAAATTAATTCTATGCAATGTTTTCTGTTTGTCTTTGTTTGTTTTCCCGTTTTCATCACTGATCCAAACTCAGATCATTTGGTAACTGGCAGGTTTTGTTGATCTCAGATTGCTGGTCTGTTTGTATCAGTTACTCCTCAGGTCCTTCAGTGAGGAACTAACCTGGAGTTGCTGCTGTTTTATGCGGATTATTTCTTGGTTTTTGAATCAGGTGTAGGGTGTTTCTTTATGGTAGTCTATATGCAGTGTGTGTAAGAGTGTGTAAGAGAATATAACAGCCTCACTGTTGTGAATACTGACCGAGTCAGATGGACCTTCTCAAGACATGGACTTTTAAATGTGAGATATGGCCTAGATCTTCAGATTACCCTGAAAAACAAAGAGTGGCACACTAAACTCGTTATGCAAGCATACAGAATGAATGGAAAAGGTGTACAGAAGGGTTTAGGCAGAGAGAACACAGAGCTGTAACAAAGCAATTTCAGAAGTGTAATACTGTACCATTGATGATGTAAATGAGATTATTTTAAATCATTGTAAATAACTGTACAAAAGAGTGAACGCGAGAACATATGTTAAATATCACTCTGCAATGCAGAAAGAAATGAATCTGTATATTGGTGAATAAATCTTGTGCTGTAACAGATTTGTGTGTTTTGTTTTATTGACTTCAGTCACTGGACTTGGGCTTGGTGTGACTCCCTTTACAATGCTTGTACAATGAGTTTTTTTTTTGTTTGTTTGTTTTTTTACCTCAATCATTATTTTCCAAATCATTTAATTCCTTTAACCAGTAATGCAAAGCCTTTATTTTCTTCTTATTTCTGCATTATTCCTTCTTTTTTCATTAATTTGTTGACCTTAGGGTTTGTCAAATGTTTGGTCCTGACCAATAAAAATAAGCAAATAAAATAAAGATCAGTCGATTTTTTTGTTCATTGTTGATACCAATTAACAGTAAACAAGGACACCATCGATCAAGGTAAATATTCATTTACCATGAGTTAGATATTTATTTGTAAATGTGAAAATGTGCAAGAATGCAACTTTAAATAAACAAGTTTAATATTCGAAAAGTATTAAAATAAAGTGCTTTGAGCTTTAGACCAGTGGTTTTAAACCTGTAGGTCATTGCCCCCACGTGGATGTCTGTGGAACTGCCTGGGTTCCATTGGTCAAAAAGTTTTTTTAATGTATTTTTTTCGGCTTTAAAACTATTTCATATGACATATTATTGTGATGATTATTAAAAAAAATAAACAACTAAACAAAGGACATACAGCAGTGAGTACCTAGCATTACCCATCTCATTAGGTGAGTAAAAAATCCTGTATATTTAATGTTTATTGCAAGATTATACAAATTAGTCAAATATGATAGGACATGATCATTTTTGCTTTATCGCTTAAAATGATACATTCTCTCAGTTTAAACTTTTGATCTGTGATTTGTGTTCTATTCTGAATAAAATATTTGATGTTGGCACCTCCACATCATTGCATTTAGTTTTTATTCACAATTTGTGTCTCAACTTTTTTGGAATCCAGTTTGTACCAGTTTTTTCTTTGAAAGAAAACCCTAATTCTTGTTTTCACACCAGTAGATTCAGTACAAGAAACTAAAACATATTTAGAAAGTACTTTATTAAGCTAGCATGTAGCAACAAACAATATATTGAAATTTGAAATCTTCAATGCAATGACAATAAAGCATCTTTATCTTTAAAATTTAAAATAATTAAATATGACATATTATTGTGATGATTATTTGAAAAAATAAACAACTAAACGAAGGACATACAGCAGTGAGTACCTAGCATTACCCATCTCATTAGGTGAGTAAAAAATCCTGTATATTTAATGTTTATTGCAAGATTATACAAATTAGTCAAATATGATAGGACATGATCATTTTTGCTTTACTTGTTTTGATTTTATGTGGTCATGTTTGAGCTGGTTTACGTGGCCTGTGGTTTGCAAAAGTAAAAATATAAAAAAAAAAAAATGCTAAATATAGGTACTGATTATCCATTAGGACTGACAATTGATCAATGCTTAACACATATGTCCAACTGGTTGTGGACACCCATTCTAATGAATGCATTAAGTTATTTTTAAATACTGTAGGTGAATAAAATAATTATACTAAAATTAAGACACTCAAACCAGCCATTTGTTTGATGATTTATTTAATCTTTTTACATTTGCTTGCCGACAGTCGCATATATCCAGGTAATATTAATTCACTGGAAAATATGTAAGTTTTTAAGAATCTAAACAGTTTTAAAAAATTTGATAAATTTTTACTGCTTTAGACATTTTAGACAAGACTGACAGCTCCGTAACCCTATTCAGAGTGGATTAAGTGTAGATGGGGTCTTTTCTTTTATAAACTCTTCTATGATTTTACTTGCATCCAAGTCAGTCATGCATTTCTCTCTCATCTCCTAGTAATTACCTATTAGTCAGCTCACAAGGATTCAAAGAAAAGCTCATATCAAATTGTTTAAAAATGTGCTGATGTTTCTCTTTGTCCCGCTTTAGTACTTTAGTACTTTGTACTTTGTAATGAAAAAAATTACTTACTAGCTTTCCAAATGGTGCTAATGCTAATTAGTACAATACACACATGTACACACATTTTATTTATCAAATACTGTTATATATTGATGACAAACTGATATTATCAACTAAATGTCACCTAATAAAATCTAATGTTAAAATAGTTTATTCTGATATGCACACAAGCTAACTAGCTAAGGAGTGTAACAGCTAACTAGTTATCTAATGTAGCTAACAGTTAACTAGCATAACAGCTAACTTTACATTTAATTCTTATCAGGAAGCATAAGTAAATTTACCTAAATAAACAGAATGCTCCAAAATATTGAGTTAAGATTTCTTACTAAAGTCAAAGAGTGAAGAAAGTCTGTATTCAGGTCTTCTGAGGAAGATTTTAGAAGTAAATTCTGGTCAAATGCAGGTGAAATGTAAAGTTAGATCCTCGTCAGTTGCTTTACTGTGGAGGATGTAGATTAACTAGCTAAAATGCCTGGTCGACTAATTCTGCATAAACATAAACTTCACTTTTGGTGCAAAATATACTGTCGGAAATAAAATGCTCAAAAGCTGAATAAATGGCCACTTAAAATGACTATTTTGGTTTACAGGGGGAAAAAAATTACTGTAGCATTTACCAGAGGAGGAGTCCGACATGTCATTTTGCAGGGGCTTAGCCCAGAAGTGGCCTACTGAATTTTTTTTTTTTGGGGGGGGGGGATCAGAATAGGCTATAGTGCAATTTAGCATTTATTGTTTAGTGTTAGAACAATCAAAATCAAATAAATAATCAATTAAACCAAGTAGTTGTATTAAACCATAACATTTGTCAGAACTACATATACCAACTACTGTATATAACACACTACATAGTTGTACAGGAAAGCCTTCATGACTTATTGGATCTAGACTTGATGATAGTGAAATTAACCAAATAGGACACACTAGTGAACACATGGTAATAAGACTGTCTTAACTAACATTGTCTTTCTTATCTTGTTCTTGTTCTATCTCTGTTCAAGATTCATTCTGCTCACTCTCTTTGTTCCTGTCTCTTCCACTTTGTGCTTCAAACCAATAATGAATATAAGTTATTATTGTAAT
>BRDA01010486.1:43266-60851 GCA_036984385.1 Crenuchus spilurus
TTTTTCGACCTCTTATTGACAAATAGTCGACTCTTTCTCCTCTTTTTCGTCCTCTTTTTGTCACTTTTTCTCCTCTTTCTCAGCTGATAAACAGTTATTCTCCAGCTTTTTCTCCTCTTTCTCAGCTGATAAACTGTTATTCTCCAGCTTTTTCTCCTTTCTCAGCTGATAATCTGTTATTCTTCAACTTTTCTCCTCTTTTTCAGCTGATAGTTATTCTTCAGCTTTTTCTCCTCTTTCTCAGCTGATAAACTGTTTTTCTCATGCTTTTTCTCCTCTTTCTCAGCTGATAAACTGTTTTTCTCATGCTTTTTCTCCTCTTTCTCAGCTGATAATCTGTTACTCTCCAGCTTTTCTCCTCTTTCTCAGCTGATAAACAGTTATTCTCCAGCTTTTTCTCCTCTTTCTCAGCTGATAAACAGTTATTCTCCAGCTTTTTCTCCTCTTTCTCAGCTGATAAACTGTTATTCTCCAGCTTTTTCTCCTCTTTCTCAGCTGATAAACAGTTATTCTCCAGCTTTTTATCCTCTTTCTCAGCTGATAAACTGTTATTCTCCAGCTTTTTCTCCTCTTTCTAAGCTGATAATCTGTTATTCTTTAGCTTTTCTCCTCTTTGTCAGCTGATAAACTATTATTCTCCAACTTTCCTCCTTTTTATTATTAGTAAAAAAATATTACCACTGCATATTTGCACAGCACTGTATTGGCTTACATAATCGTTGCAATATTTACACATTGTACGTTGTACAATAAAACTGCTGCTAAAAGCACAAACTGTATAGGCTGGAATCTTGCTTCTCAATAGATATCACACAGTACCACATACTGACCAATATCACATTTGTCCTTCATCTTGTAATGTGTCTTAGTCTACTTAGAAAGCAGCAGGATTTTTTTCTCCCTTTCACAGTGTGGTAGTTGCCAATTTACCCAACCCATTAGTGGCTCTCCCCATCACTTTGCACTGTCCTGACTCTAAGAGGGTGAAGACATGCACAAGGCTCCTCCGTTGCGTGTGATACAGCCACCACCTCTTTTTAAACTACCACTGATACACTGTCATTGGGCAACCAACGCATTCAGAGGAAAGTGCAGAGTCTCCAGTTTCGACCAATCAGTAGACGCCTGAGCCAGCAGACATTGCAATGTGTGAGTGATGGGGAGAGTGAGAGCACCATCTACCCACCCAGAAAAAGCACTGCCAATTTTTGCTCTCTCCGGCCCCGGCTGTTGATGGCAAACAGCATGACCGGGATTCGAACTTGCGATCCTCTGGTCATAGTGTCAGCGTCTTAGCCTGCTGAGCCACTCAGGGCCCTGAAAGCAGCGTTTTTGTATTTATATATTAGGGGGTAGCTATTGTATGTTTATTGTATGTTTTCTGTTGCACATTGTTTTGTTTCAATATATTCTGCACCGTAAATAGCTTAAATGACGATAAAAATCAGATCTATTGACTTTTGTTCAGTATATTTATTAAATAAGTTTTCAGCACTTTTCAGAAACATAATTACAAACAACGTAATGTGAATGTTAAAAATACAGCAACAAGTATTAGTCCATTAAAAACAACAACCAACACGTTTAATCACTGGAATAGGAGATATTAGTTTTATTAGATATTAGATATTATCCATAAACCAAATCAAAATGTATTTGTACAGAACTTTCTACAGCGAGTGTTGCCACAGAGGAGCTTCACGGGAAAAAAACTTTAACAAAAGAAGAACAAATCCAGGTCCAAGCCCCCCATGAGCCAGCCCAAGGCAACAGTGGCAAGAAAAAAACTCCCTAAGAGTAAAAGGAAGAAACCTTGAGAGGAACCCAGGCTCAGAAGGAAGAACCCATCCTCCTCTGGTTGACACCGGATGAGAACAGACAAACGACACAAAACAAATAGTTATAATACATAAGATACTTAAAAAATGCTCAGCATGGTTAACACCTAAAAGGATTCCGTTATCAAATTTTATAGATTTTATTGCTCATATTTAATTATTTTGGTCAAATCAATGGCAGTGTAGCAATCACTGGTTCCACCTTTGATCGTTTTCAAGAGAGCTTGGAAATATATATCAGCCCATGTATGTGCTATTTTATGTTTCTGGAGCTGTTACGGAGGCTTCAAAACATATCTCTTGTGGCCCAGAGCACATTGATCAAAAATATAAACTATTACATTTTATGGTTGGTGTGCCACTGGTGAAACTAGAACAGGGTTCCTTCAAATCCACTCCAGGAGGACTGCACAGACTGGTAAACACACCTGGTTTATTTTAAATGCCAGGTTTTTACACTTTCGAAACTAAACCCAGGACAGGATGCCAATCCTGTACTGTTCATGTTTTCTCATTTTTGGAGACGCACTAGGCGGGTTCTCTTGCCATTCAATTTGGTTTATTTGTCATATCTGATCTTTTTTTTCTGGGCAAACATAAAAATGTTTGATCTTTGTGCTCTGCTCTTAACCTCACAGGACTATCCCCGGCTGATCATTGGTGGTTCTCTCTGATGTCACAGGAGTCACACGCTGGTATCATGTAGGTCTTTGTCCAGCAGAGGGCAGTGCTCCAACACTGTGCACCAGCTGCAGCAGCAGGCTGGCTGAGAGGCTTCCAGTGCACCCTGGCATGTAAGTGCAACTTGTAATCTTCATCATCATCACTGTAGATTCCGTGCTCGTCTTCATCGTGTCTGCAATTAAAGCGCATCTCCATGTTTGCCATGCATGTGTGCACGCTCCTGTGGTTGTGCAGCCCCTCTGTGACGCGGTAGTGGTATCTCCAGTTCTCCCCCCAGTGTGAATTGTGATGTCTTGTGGTTCCTCTCCTCCGCTCCTCCCACTCACTCTCTGCCAGGCGTGAGCTCCATCCTCACATCTCGCTCATTCGGCCAGAGAGCGGTGCCGTTTCCATGACAACAGGCCCCGCAGGACAAACTGCAGTCCAGCTTTGATTGCAGAGATGGAATGAGGGGGGCACATAGTTGGCATGGCTTTTAGATTGCTATGGACTGGATTGCTATGGCTTTTAGATTGCAGATTTTAGATTTTTTCATTGAATATTAGCCTGTCTGAGAGATCGACTAAGACTTGCAAAAAAAAGTGTCTTATTAAGATTGCTTATTATTGGACAGTACCATGATGGTAGTACCATGGTCCTGTAAGGGTAATACTACAGTAATGCAACGTTTTATAACAGTAATCTCTGGTTTAAAGGTTAGAGAGGGACCAAAGGATCACTGGTTTGATCTCCTGAACAATAGAACACGACTGAAATGCCCTCGAGCAAGGCACTTAATGCACAACTGCTCCCTGGGTGCTATGGACAGGGCTGCCAACCACTTCAGGCATGGGTGCTCACTGCACCTCAGCAGGCACAGGATGTTATCCTGATGTAAAAAGTTTTGTCATCCGATGTCATGGCCAACATTCAACCAAAAATTAACATCTATTGATGTTGGTGGTCTGCTGGGCCCCTTGGAGTGTGTGTGTGTGTGTGTGTGTGTGTGTGTTCAATAGTGTTTAATTGCACAAATTCATCTGTCTGTTTTTGTAAGGGTGCTGGTTTATAGATATTGTAGGCTGGTGGTCATCTTGCTGAGTACTTGCTTAGAGCAAACACAGTACATAGAGCACATCTGCTCATTGAACCATCATTTAATACCAAAATGCAACAGATCTGGTATCACAAGCTTAGGCCTACAAAACAGCTGAGCATATCCACAATAGGGCGGCACGGTGGCTTGGTGGTTAGCACGTTCGCCTCTCAGCGCTGGGGTCTTGGGTTCGATTCCCCATCTGAGCGGAGTTTCCATGTTCTCCCCGTGTCTGCGTGGGTTTCCTCCAGGGTCTCCGGTTTCCTTCCACAGTCCAAAAACATGGAGATCAGGTAAATTGGGTACTCTAAAAAAATTGTCTGTGTGTGTGTTTGTGTGTGTGTGTGTGTGTGTGTGTGTGTCACCCAGCGATGGACTGGCGCCCTGTCCTGGGCTTAGTTGACTAATGTAATGCCCTGCCCTGCACCCAGTGAGGGGGTAGGGGACTAACCGTGACCCTGATAAGGATTAAGCGGGTGTGATAATGAATGAATGAGTGAATATCCACAATACTGAGAATTACTTCTTATGGTTTCCATATCACTTACACAATTTATTATAAATTATATTTAGTGGATATAACTGATGGTATAAATTGCTTTAAATGAACACATTTGATCATCTTCTGTCATGTTAGAAGGTTTTCTAAGTCATTGTATATATTTGTTGTTGAGTTTGGTAATTTTTTAGATTGCATAAGTTACGGTTTCCATTTAACAGGCACAGATCATATATTGTAAGTTGGACCATCAGGAATGAGGTCTCTGCCCAAAGTAGACTTGTGTCATACAGGTTTGTGCCATATTGATAAAACTGTAATGTTTTTAATAAACCAGCAAGTTTATGCACAATGGAAACCATGTAACAGAATCTAAAGCAAAGACTTGATTCTTGGTCAATTTTTGAAAAAATTGTAAAAGTACAGAAGAGATCTGATTTCAGAGTGTCTAATTTAGCTTACTTAGACATGTTTACACATTTTAATTTTGAAGTTCCACGTCCCAGAACTGTTTCCCAGTACTGTGGATGTGCTCAGCTCTTGTTAATAGGAAACTAGCAAAATGGTGTGTAATTTAATTGAGTGGCCTACTTGTTGTATTAGCATATTTGCATATTGCATAATATATGCAGTGGAAGTACTGTTGTTTTAAGTAATAGCTTTCTACACCACAGGTTTATAAGACTTTGTTTTGGGTTATTCTATCATGCATTAATGTTCCTAACACACAGTTTCAACTTCTAAATAACAATTAGCTGATTACTTGGTCAGGTGTGTTTGAGCAGGCACCAAAATATGCAGGACCAGAGCTGCTGTCACTGCTGCACTACACTAATATACTCACTATAACTTAAGTTTGCATTCACAGGTAGTGCCCAGCAGATGGCAGCCTGTGTTATTGAAGAATCCTATCGTTTGCACTCTTTTGCTTAGATGTTTACTGTCATATGGGTCTTGAGTTTTAATGTATTTACATATACATGCAGAATATGAATATTTCCCATAAATATGAAATAATGCCTGTGTACATCACTTTCTGAGACTACATTTGAATGATACATACAAAATCAATTCCAAGACCAAAGTCAGGAGGAAAAAGGCTGACTCTTCTTTAACGAATGCTCTTAGTGACACTGTGGGCTTCCAGTCCAGCAGCGATTTTTGACATATGAATCAGAGGTTTATCTGAAACCCCTCCTCCAGGTGCTATGTCATATTATCTCAGTTAGCAATTGGCTGCAAGGGCCAAGGATTAAGCCATGAGGCATGAGGGGCCGGGTTCATGCATCTGGGCTGTCCAAAAACTGTGACCTATCAGGGCGCAGCTGTCACTGGAACGCTAGTGGGGCTGCTCTGTCACCTCAGCATGGGGCCTGAGTGCAGAGGGTGGGAACGATGACTGAGAGAGCGTAAAGGGGGAAAAAACGAGTGGGCCACCGTGGGCACAGTGGAACTACACGTCTGTAGAACTGGACACCCAGAAAAAAACGCACCAGAAGGGCACACGTATGAACCAGGTTCTTTCAGTTCCTAAAGCTTGCTGGATCTGACCAGGGAGGGTGAAAAGCACAGGCCAAACTTTCAAAAGGCCATACTGGAAGCTGCTAATGCAACATGATCCTGTGGGACTCGCTCTAAAAATATCAGCCGTCAGGAATACATGGACTCGTGCTAGCTGTCTAATTGGCCAAAGATGAAACTTTTTTACATTTTCTTTTTTTGCTAATTAGATTTTTTCAAGGATATTAGAAACATATTCCAAAACTCTTGGTTGTAAGCATTCTGAAGGTAATCCTTGTTTGATTGATGACCTTCACTTGCCTCGGGGCTTTCTAGAAAGTGTTTATTTAATCCAGCATTGGCAATTTCATATGCCTGCTTGAGCTTCTTTAAATATCTAAGGAGACATTTTGAATCTGTGTTGCGGTCAACAAGCTGCCATTACTGAAGCCCTGATTGGAGTGAGCTCTTTTTGCATGATTTCAAGTGAAATTTTCAAATTCATCAACACAGAAAAGTATGAAATGGACAGTTGAATCAGAAATATTTTAAGTATAAAGCCTAATTGTAAGCTAGTGACCAAATACAGAGTTTTCTGGATATAGTTCAGCATCTTTTTAGTGAGTCATGAGGAAGGCTGAGGTACAGATGACCCTGAAGAAGGGTGCAGAAGACGTATCTGTTGGGATTGCACCTGCAAGCCCAAGAATACCATCTAAACGAGCTAAAGTCAATCCTGACCAGCTGGTGCCCGATCCAAGCTCTGTGTACCCCACTCCAACACCCCCGGTCTTCATCCGAAAGATGAGGAACGCTGCAGTGGGTACTGGTTGTGACATCCGTCTGAAGGTAGCTGTTGCTGGGGACCCACAACCCTCACTGTACTGGTACCACAATGATGACCTCCTCAGCATGGATAATCAGGAGTACGGAGGCCTGTGGATCCGTGACTGCAAGCCTACAGATGCAGGCCTCTACACCTGCATTGCCACCAGCTACCTAGGAGAAGCCAGGAGCAGTGCTGTCCTTGCAGTTCTGGATCTAGGAGAAGGTAACCTGGGATTACTTTGATTTTCGCAGCAGTGTCAGTGCAGAAGCAACATTGTTTTTCAAAGCTTTGCTTATTTCTTAACCTTTTTGGTGAACAAGCGTTGCTTGTAATCTCATTTTAATATCAGAAGTCAGCAGGAGTACATTGTGCTCTGAGATGAAGCAACTGCTGTTAATTGTCACATGTTTAGCTGGAGGAGAGGGGACTGGAAGGTTAGTGTTCTCACTTTAATGGCACAGAGTGACAATGATTTGGTGCAAATGAGATAATTGGCCTAACAGGCAACTTGTACACGTCTAACAAAATGGTGAACCGTCCATACAAGTGATTTTGCAATATGTTCTTTTTCCAGCGGATTAGTCTGCATGGGGGTCCAGGAGCAGCATGTTTCCTGAGGTAGTTTGGAGGGGGCTGTAGTTTGGTGGCAGTGGGGTAGAGAGAGTGATGGTGGCAGCTGGAGAAC
The DNA here is from genome assembly GCA_036984385.1 of Crenuchus spilurus. Classification (NCBI taxonomy): domain Eukaryota; kingdom Metazoa; phylum Chordata; class Actinopteri; order Characiformes; family Crenuchidae; genus Crenuchus; species Crenuchus spilurus. Next base: position 50,377 of record BRDA01010486.1, read on the forward strand.
GGAATCAATCTGCGCCCTCTCCCAAAGAGGAGCTGTAAAATTACAATACATCACAGACGAGCTCTCGGCTCTGTGATCTACTGGAGGGCTGAAATAACCCAGACTGGTTAACTCAAACCCTGATATAGATGACTTTAATATAGGAAGTGCCTTGTCTGTTTCTTACTTTGGCTGAATAAGATAAGATGGCCTTTATTGTCATTACACAGTGTACAGCGAAATTGAGCAGCAATCCTAAGGTCCTTAAACCTACAGTAATAAATAACAAATTAAAGAAAAACTATAATACACAAATTAAAAAGACACTGGATGTATAATAAGCATATATACATTAGCATATATACATAAGACATGTATGATTCAATACACAAAGTGACTATGTGCCACTGATTTTTTTTTTTTTATTTAAAGGATAAAAACTACTGATATTCTAGTTCACCTCCAAAAATTTGAATATCGTGAAAAAGTTCATTTGTGTTCGTAATTTAATTCAAAAAGACAAAGTGTCCTATATTTTATATTCGTTACATTCAAACTGACATATTTCAAGCTTTTCCTTTTAATGTTGATACTTTTTGAAATGAGTAATTTCATCAAACTCAAAATGAAATATGAATATAATTTTTGATTTTCATTAACTATATGTCATACTGGGGTGCGTTTCCCAAAACGTTCTTAACGCAAAGTACTTTGTAACCTCGTACTTACGAACATTCTTAAATTTACGAGTGTTTCCCGAAAGCCTTCGTAACCCACGTCGTACTTAAACTCAATTGTAAATCTGCGAGTGGTCTGACCCTCTCGTAACTGGCCAAGTTGTTCTTAACTTGAAGTTCACGTGCAGTTCTGTCTGAAAAACGAAAGAGGCCGCTGATCATCCTTTGAAAAACGCAACTCAGCACACGCGTGTATATACAAACAAGAATTCATGAACATTTAAATTTTCTTTTGAAAGCGTAATTGTGTCACGTAAATTAGAGCCAGCGTCCTTAGTTCAGTACTGCACATACGTGTACTTATTAAGTTGAAATTATTGTTTTCACAAAATAAAAAAACTAAGATTGCTTAAAGTGCAATATATTATTTATTGATATACACATATAAATGACATAAATGCAGTGGGGTTTGTTCCAGTGTAACAGTCATAGTAGTAAATTAATATATTGTGTCCCAAGCAATGGTTACAAATTGGCCTACTAGCCTGTCAACTCTTAACCAATCAAATTCACTGATTAATCATGGACACTTAAGTAACCAAGAGGACGACTGACAGTGGTTCTTATGTGGTGAACATGGCGGCTATTTTATTTATTTATTTGCATGTATGTAGTGTAAATACTTTTTGATGTTTGGTTTTATAATTATTGTTTACATGACGATACGTTTGTGGCTTAATGATGAAGAAATGTATGTAAATCGGTGGTTCAGTTTTCGACTGGCCGAGCCTATTTGATGCAGACACGAGGGCGGAGTCAACTAAGTGCTACTTAGGGACTCGTTCGTAAGTTTGGAAGATAAGAAGGCTTTTGGGAAACAGTCGGAAAAATCACGTTCTTAAAGTTACGTTGTTCTTAAAGTTGTTCGTAAATCACCAAGTTCAGTCGCTTTCGGGAAACGCACCCCTGATCAACAGTAAACAAAAAGGGCTTAAAATTTTACGGTTTACCTTTTGGAATTAAATTGTAAACAACATTTCACAATATTCTAATTTTGATGTCACAGAACTAAACACTAAACCTCTAAAACAGATCGAGGCCAGTTTCTGAGGGATTAGTCCAGCATGTTGAATGTCTGTTACTGGGTTTATTCTTTGTTTGGGAAACTGATCTTGTTTTACATTCTGATCATAATTCATTACCGTGTAACATTGCGTTGTTTTGTATGCTATCTTCGTGCTTGTTGTTTGTCTTTTGTGGGTGACGAACGACAGTCTTGGCCGTTCCACTGCATTGCGAATGGGCTACACCCTCATCTTCACCGTCAAACTGTCAGTTGAACGGGGATGGTTTACGGGCAGAGTCTCTCAGGGTCACTCCATCAACAGAAATAGTTCACGGGGTGCTAGGTTTTGATTTAGCCTGGTCACACTTTCACCTTTGCTAACATTGTGCAATGAAAACACATGTCGTTTTTCTCCTTTTTCTCCTCCCTGAGTGAATGAGATCAGTTACATTGCACTGCATGGCATTGCACTGTAGGAGCTTATGAAGGTCCATTTATGGGTCAGGTCTGTTGACGTGTAGGTGGTCACTGGAGACTGTTTGATTGCACTGTTCCCTCCTGTGTGGTTTGTGTAATGCACTGTGTGTTTCTACAGCGCTAAGGCCAAAACGCTATCTTGCCTACGTCAATGCTTTCTTTCCTCAACTTCACACACCTGTCCTGTCACTCAAGGCTGTAGTCTCTCTCGCTCTCTCTCTCATCCCGCGTTCTCTCTCTCTTGCGCACTCACTCACTCGCTTTTTTCTCTTTATCTATGTCTTTATATCTAGAACTTTTTACCGTAGTTTCCTTTGCTTTATGGTTCTTTCACTGTCCTCCACCATATATTACCTATATCACTCTTTCTCTCTCTCTCTCTCTCTCTCTCTCTCTCTCTCTCTCTCCCTCTCCATTTTTCTCTCCCATCTCTGCCCCCCAGCAGGTTATTTCTGTCTCCGGAATGTGCCAGGTTTCAGATTTTTGTGATGTTAATAGGCCACTGACTCTCCAGTTGCACAGGAAGACATCACACCTATATATAGACCCTCAGCATGGAGGTTCTGACTAGACCTTATCCAACCATCCCTGTCCTGAATGAACTACTAGAGCAGGGTTTGTGTGTGCTTCACCATTAAACCGTTCTGTCAATACAAGTGTGGTAAAAAATAGCATGCTTTGTAATAGAGTTGTCTGAAGGTTGGCTGATTTAAACTCCAATGTGGGCTCTGTTAGAAGACAGTGTCACAGGCTGTATATATACGCACTGTGATGTCAATGATAAATATCAGATTTTTAGATTCAGTTCAGTTTGCTTGTTTATTATCTCTCGCAAAGAAAAATGACTTACAGAAGTGATTCATTCTAACATCCACAAAAAACACCAACATAACCATATATATGAGGACCACACTTTACAATAAATGTCACAAATGACATTTAGGAGTACTGAATATTTTTTTGTTTTTGAATACCGATTTTACTTTTATATAGTTAAGTCAAATTTATTAATAAAGCGCTTTTTACAACTGATGTCACAAAGTAGCTTTACAGGGTTAGTAATAACAAAACACCAAATCCCCGGTGAGCAAGCCAACGGTGACAGTGGCAAGGGAAAACTCCCTCAGAGCTGGAGGAAGAAACCTTGGGAGAAACCGGACTCACATGGGGGACCCATCCTCCTCTGGTCTGCTAATTATAAATTCTTGATAAATCACATATACCGCTTTAAGTAATGTGTATCATGCCATTGTTTGGTATCACTGTTTCCAGCATCCCCTATATAACCTAATATTTCTTTTACTTTCACATACTTTATCAACATGTGGACCGAAAACACATAAAAATCACCAAAAATTGCATTTAATTGTTTATTATAATACAAACACATGTTCAGTGAAGCATTTAAAAAACTGGAAATGGCAACACAGGTTGCAATTGTGAATATATAAATCTAAAATTGAGAAAATTAAGGTATGTATGACTATTTACATCAAAAAGCAGATGCTTTTGTTGTAGTTTTATAGGCTATAGTTTTTTGTTTGTTTGTTTGATTTATATTTCTGGGTCTATAAATATCAGAAACTAGCATGGTGATTCAAGTCGGCACTTATGACACAAGTTAATAGTGATGTTCAACATGACCTTGTTTTTGTAATTTGTCAAGTAATGACATTAACTATCCATGTGGCTCCCTAATGTATTCAGACTGTAGAACAGATTCATCAGAAGAAAATGAAGATAAGGTAAATGCAGTGCCCCTCCCATTTTGGGTACTTCTACGCAAGCATTTTTATATCATGTTTATATTATGCTATCTCTGCTTGGTCTATTGACATCAAAGAAAAACTAGCATGGCATTTCAAGCCAACATTTTTGACTCAAGTTAACATCAATGTTCAGTTACTAAAACAGTTGGCTTCAATCACCATCGAGAGGACCTTCACTAAATGCTAACATGAGTCTAAGGTAAGGTTCTTATTGGCTAATAAATGTAGACTTCAAATATAAACTCTACATAAAAATAATTAATAAATAGTTAATTATAACTTAGTTCATGTTATCTTGGAAATTAGTTACATTAATATTTATAATCTGCTTCTATATATCATGAATTAATATTCATTAATTAATTAATATCATGAATTAATCAGGAATTGAGACTTTACTTAATTGTGTAACATACTGTCTTAAATAATGTCAGTAGATGTACCCTTATTGTAAAGTGCTACAAATTAGTTCTAAAACGATGCAAATTCCAAAGATATGACCAAAAAAACATATGTTAAGTATGTTATATATATTAGGCATATATGAAATCAATGTCCTTATTATGATGTCGGACGAGTCTTCCCCAAGATGTAGTGTGGTATACTTGTCCAGGCAACAAATTCAACTACTGTGTGCCACACATAGAACTGCCCACTAGACTACACCAACTGCTAAGTACCTGCGCTTATAATTCAGTAACTCCATGGAAAACATTGCAACCTGAGTTATTATTAAGTAACAGAAGTGAGCAGTGGAAGCCTGGATGTGTATGTATGTGTGTGTAATATATATATATATATATATATATATATATATATATATATATATATATATATATTATGTAATATGTAATAACTGCATGAACATATGCATAAATTTATTAATGAAATAACATCACATATCACATATAGTTTTAGTATATTTTTCCTTTACCTTGACAATCTGTTCTGTAATCGCATTCAGAAACAAAGTGCATCCAGTCTGCTTTAATGCTACTAGCTACTTGTAGAGCTGAATAGGATTTGAGTTTCTCCTTTTCACTGCTAGGTTAACTCTGGCAGGAGTGCTTGTTACCCTGACAGGAAAATTCACTGTTTTGCAAGAGCTGTGTCAGCTAGTCCTACGATGAGGGTGATATAGCCTTGTGTCTTTTAAATTGGCTAGCTCATGCTTCCTTTTTATTGTTCATTAATTTATGCATGTAGAGGCACTGCACCACTGACCACAGTGCACAGTTAGTGATGTGCATGTTAAGAACTTAACATTCACAATCACAAAATCAATGACGGACTGTAGGACAGATATAGACAGTGAATGTTAATTTGTGGCATGTCTAGGTTAATCAGTGTGCTTATACACTTAATCTGGAGAATGAACAGAGTTAGATTTTTAATAAAATATTGAAGAAATTTTGATATATTTTTGGAGTTTAACATTTTTATTCTGACGTTATGCTTGTTTCCTATACTGAGACATGCAGAAAGTTCTTGCTGAAAAAAGGTTCTGTGATAGATTTCATTGGAATTCTTCTTCCAAAGTACTGTTAAAACACAATACTCATTCTTTGAATATTTTTCCTTTGTTGTCAGAGAATATAAATGGCATACAGTAATAGACCACTGTAGTGTTTTCAGTCTCTTGTCTGTGCCATGTTATCATTCCCATATAAGTAAGTGCAAAAATGTTCCAAACCTGAACACATTTCTCCCGCAGATATCACTGGATCCCTTTTAGCATTATGTCATAAAACAGTTGAAAAAGTTTGCTATACATAAGCTAAAGCTGCTCTGCAAAAAAAAACAAAAAAAAAAACACAAACAAAAAACATAATTAGCGTGTTGATGCAATATTATGTCATAATCGATTGTTTAGATATGACTTACATTGGTGCTTGAAAGTTTGTGAACCCTTTAGAATTTTCTATATTTCTGTATAAATTTGACCTAAAACGTCATCGGAGTTTCACACAAGTCCTACAAGTAGTTAAAGAGAACCCAGTTAAACAAATGATACAAATATTATTCTTGGTTATTTCTTTATTGAGGAAAATGATCCAATATGACATATTTGTGAGAGGCAAAAATATGTGAACTTCTAGCATTAGCAGTTACTTTGAAGGAGAAATTAGAGTCAGATGTTTTCACTCAATGGGATGACAATCAGGTGTGAGTGGGCACCATGTTTTATTTAAAGAACATGGGTCATGCCGCAAGACAATGACCCTAAACACACAAGTCGTTCTACCAAAGAACGTTTAAAGAACAGTTACCGGAAATGTTTAGTTGCAGTTATTGCTGTAAAGGGGGGTCACACCAGATACTGAAAACAAAGGTTCACATACTTTTGCCTCTCACAAATATGTCATATTGGATCATTTTCCTCAATAAATAAATGAGCAAGTCTAATATGTTTGTCTCATTTGTTTAACTGGGTTCTCTTTATCGACTTTTAGGACTTGTGTGAAAATTGGTGATGTTTTAGGTCATTTTTATGCAGAAATGTAGAAAATTATAAAGGGTTAAAAACTTTCACCACTGTATGCTGCCTTATTTAAGTATAAACTTATTGACATTATTTCATTGTGAAACAGCTGAAATGCTACTTAACAATGTTCTAATTTAAAGGATTCAGTGAGATTTGAGAGAAAAAGTATAGATGTCAAAACATGGTTTTACATGGCTGTTAATCTCAGGGTGATGCATGTTTTGAAAAACCTTTTTCCCATATTGTTTCTCATAGCAAATTCATCTATACATGTCTTCTATAATAATGTTTTCCCAGAATACACTGACTTTTCATACCAAAGGGAGTATTATGCTACAAGCTTTACCCCCCCCACCCACCCCACACACACATGTACTGTGAGCCAATAGCCAATGAGCTCTCTACATTTTCAGCATTTACAGTAGCAACATTAATTGGTGTATGTTTAATTTGTTTTAATTGTGTTTGGTCTTTTTTATATTTTTGATTGAGACTATTTGTAGGGTAGCCTGCTTGCTAGATCTGCTGGCTCAAGCCAAGTACACTTTATGTCCAAATGTTTGTGGACACAGCTTCTAATGAATACATTCAGCTACTTTCATTCAGCATGCCTTCCCTGGACAGGAGAGACTATTACTCAAACAAAAGCTGGATAAATTCTTTTTATACCCTTAATTTTGGAAGTAAAAAAAAAACAAAAAATGAATGAGCAGGTGTTCCAGGTCTTTCTTTCACAAATGTTATGGCTAGCTAACTTTTAGCTTGAGCTTATCATAATAAACAGTTGGTGAACATCTTTAATGTTATGAAGGGTAGGGATGAGGGCTGGTTTAATAACTGTGGCTCTCTAAGCTGTTTAATAAAGTCCTGTTTTGGTTCAAATGCCTCAGCTGTCTGTGTAAATAGTACACAGGCGTTAGCTCACTAGGTACTGATATGTTATAACCAGTGGCGGATGCTGGTCTTTCAAGGAGGGGAAGCTCAATTCCGGCCTACATCATAAAATGTGTCGCTTTATTTATACGTAAATTCTACCCTCCATTCCTTTTCAAGAAAATGACCTGTGACCCTGTCGTACCAACAAGGCGTCTTTTCCAGGGACTTGACTAGTGTCCTCTCAATGGCCAGCAGAGCTAGGCTGCTTAAACGGCCTTGGCTCATGGTGTTGCGGGTGTAAGACTTGAGCCGCTTTAAAAACAGGAGAAGCTCTTTACTGGCGCGAGGCTAGTGTGAAGTGTGTCCGCCTGTGAGTGCTACCGCTGGACAGAAACTTTGATAGAAGTCAGAAGGAGTGATAGAAGTCAGTCTCCAAACACAAGCAGCTACAAAAAAACACCAGAAATAAAAGCTCGACTTGTTGCTAGTCGTTTTTAACAAAAAAAATGCCGCTAAGAGGATTAGGAAAGTCTTCGGTTCAACTCGGAACAGAATGAAAATTAAAAAAAATGTTTCCACGTATGTTTACACAAAAAGATCGCTGATTCGCTCATTTAGCTGTCAATCAAAAAGGGATTCAGCCTCAGACACATCATCCAATCATCATGCAGAAGCTGAGCGTCCGGGCCAGCCGAGGCCAGCCCACTGCCCCATAGACCCCCAGAGACGCTGAGCGTCCAATGGGCGGGACAAAGGCCAGGATTCATCCAATGACTCGTCTCGTTTCGCTGCACGCTTTGCTTTACCATTGAAGTCTGTGGACGCTGAGCGTCCACCCTGTTAAGAGCGCTGTGAAGCTGCGGGAATGAGTGAGAGGAAAGCCGCGTCGTTACCAGTGATAAGAAGCTGATTCTGAACAAAAGTTGAGCGCGTTGTAGCGCATATTTAGTCAATGACATGTACACACAACAGTATATTATTGATCACTTATTTTTTGACATTTTAGGGGAAGCTGAGCTTGTCTTGCAGTCTTAGAGCAATCGCCTCTGGTTATAACCTAGTCATACTTTTAACATTTGCTTTGCATTCTGTGAGAGTAATATTACATCTTTTCCAGTGTTTAAGAAATTGTATTGCCAAGACAGCTGTGGCGCCACTTATGGGTCTATTCATAAGAAATTGAGGCTACTTTGAAGCACACACACCTACACACATGCATGAGTACACACAGCATCTGAGACAGAAAATCTATCAGTGAATGAGCTCCTTACACTGTAACTATGCAGGGAGCTGTAGCCTCTGCAGTCGATCATTCTGTCAATCAATATTTAAGTGACTTCTCTGGGAGAAGCTGGCCTGCACCACACGTAAAGGAAAAATAAATCAATAAAAAAGAAGCCAGAGCCAATGCAATGAAGTCAACTGAGTTAGAGCAGTTATTGTTTCCCTTAAACTCTACTATGTGTGCCTGGCACTTTAGATGACATGATTCTTCCATCATGCAGAATGACTATTGTAACACACATAAGTGCTTTTCCAATCAGGAGGTGGTGGAGTGCAGTATTTCACTTAAACCTGGTTCTTCTTCGCTGCGAGATAGATCTTCCGGTCCGTGGACTTGCTTATATTAGCACTTTAATGGCGATTCCCCCAGAGTTTAATTTCCTTAAAAGCATCTTGTTTACCATGTGTTTTGGCTGTGCTCCGCTGGCATTTTGCATGTAGGCCAAACAAGCAATTGTGTGCGGTAAAGTATGCCTTCTCTGAAAGCCTTCCAGGCATTTGTGCCTTTCTTCAGAGGAAACTGCTCGCACCCTCTTTCTGTTTAGCACAGTGTCTTCCATACACTGTGTCTGATGTGCATCTGCATTGAAACATCATGAACGTTACACTACCATTTAAAACTAAGATGTGAAGTGGGCATCGAGTGGCTCAGCAGGCTAAGACGCTGACACTATGACCAGAGGATCTCCCTATCACTTTCACATTATCTATCACACACATCGGAGGAGGCTTGTGCTTGACTTCACCCTCTTAGAGTCAGGGACATTGCAAATGAGATGTGGAGAATCCTAATGGATGGGATGGGCTAACTGGCTACTACTGCATTGGGAAGGGGATAAAATTGGCAAAGATTTATAAAAAAAAAAAGATGTGAAAATATAAAAGAGCACACCACTATCATCACTATGTTTCACTGCACAGAAGGGTTAAATGCAGGGGTCAGTAGTACCTTTGGTAGTACCAGATTTGTTCTGGAATCTTTTTAAGCCCTTATTAATTGTACCGCTTTCATATTCACTGGTGTAATTACGATAGAGTGGATCACAAAAGTGAGTACACCCCTCTCATTTCTGCAGATATGTAAGTAAATCTTTTCATGGGACACCACTGACAAAATGACACTTTGACACAATGAAAAGTCGTCTGTGTGCAGCTTATATAACAGTGTACATTTATTCTTCCCTCAAAATAACTCAATATACAGCCATTAATGTCTAAACCACCAGCAGCCTCCATACCATTGGTACCATACCACTCCATACCACACCATACCATTTCTAATTGTTTTCTTGATGGATATTATAATATTCTCATAAATTGGAAGTAAACTTTAAGCACACATCGCTAAAAGACTGAAACAAAATATTAGTAAACAACAACAGTACATGAAAGGAGAAAAGGCAGAATTCTGATTCTGGTTCTTCCTTAAATCAAAATCATGTTTTTCATCCATATTTTATTTAGCTTGCATAGACTTGCAAAGTGGTTTGTGACACACTGTGAGCTTTAGAAAATAAGAAACATTGTGTAGCTTATGTGCTCACCATCTTAGACTCTGGAACTACTCAGCTAGGATCAGTTTTAGGTTTGAAAACTTTCACAAATAGAGGAAATTGTGATCCAAGGCCAGTCTTCTACTGTCTGAATTGGCTGCTTATAATGTCATGTCATGTCATACGCCGTCATCGCTTCGCGATGGTAGGCTGCACAGACGAGTCACTTCTCTCCAATGCCATCTGTCTCTGCTTGCTTGTAGCAGGCTAGCAACTGATAATCCAGTCCACATCTTGATGTTATCCATCCAGGTTATTCTTGGTCTTCCACGTCTTCTGACTCCCTCCACAAGTCCAGTCATAACACTT
>BRDA01010487.1:1407-27849 GCA_036984385.1 Crenuchus spilurus
GGAGGAAAACGGCGGTTATGTCCCAGTTAAACAGAACCCTTACTGTATGTGTTCAGGACGTGTCACCAGTCTCCCTAAAATTCGGTAAGAAGAACGTCCTATCACCAGCCCAGTGATGCACTACGACCACCTCCTTTGGCAAAGGACTGAGCGAGGAGGTTTTGTGGGGTTTCACCGAGTTATTATAAATCTGTGTTTCTGAACGACAGAACCAGTGTCTACGCGGTCGCTCTGCACAGGAAGAAGAATGGCTTAAAATCCCTCTGACCACTGTGCAGGACTTGTGTATGTCATTCCCAAGACAAATTGACCCTGTATTGGCGGCAAAAGGAGGCCCAACACCCACTAATCAATTATTGTGGTCTAAAACCAGCTGTTTCAGTTTCATTGTCTTACCCCTGTAGCTGTATTAGGCAGCTTGGAAGTGATTAAGCTAAGATAGCTTACACAGTTGTCGGATGTGTCCTAACACAAAATAAATGTTTAGATGTGTGTCTGAAGCAGTGGGCAGCCCTATCCACGGTGCCCGGGGAGCAGTTGGGCATTAGGTGTCTTGCTCAAGGACACTTCAGTCATGACCTGCTTGGGGATCGAACCGGCAACCTTCCGGTCACAAGACCAGATCCGTAACCACACAGTAAATCTGCCAGTGTTAAATCAACACTATTAGAGTTAAATTAACACTGAGGGTGTCAACATTTAACACTCTCAGTGTTAATTTAACTCTAATAGTGTTGATTTAACACTGGCAGATTTACTGTGCACCAGACCACAGCTGTGCCATGACTTCAGCCTAGAAATGACATAGAATACCCCGCTAAGCGCAATAACACTTAATCAGGATGCTAGCCTTTGTATTTCTTTACTGTAAAGCTTGTCTAACCTAGCAACAGTAGCTATGAAAGAGCCTGTTTGTGGGCGGAGCCTGTAAAGGTCAAATCAAGCTATGATGCAACTGTTTGAAATCTGTCCTCCGTCTCTTCTAGGTTAAAAGCAAACAGCAGTATAGTGAATATCTGTAAGCTGACACTACTTCTCTCTAAGGCCAACGCATGCTCGGACACGAACAGAACACGGATGTCTAGCAGCAGCTCGGTTGAATATTGACATAATTCGCATCTCTTATTCCTCCCGTATGAAAATAGACTTCTAAGAGAATTTTGTCCTGAGTGTGTCTGTACAGCATAAACAAGGGAGGCTTACACAAAGCTCATTAAAACCAGCTCTGCCAGCCCACTTCATCACACACACGCACACACACACACACACTTCCCCCAGCGGACCACGGCTCACTGCAGGCAGATCTGAAAGAGCGGTTTCAATGACTTTGAGTCAGCAACTTGCAAACTCTCCCCGTGTGAGTATGTGTGCACTGTACAAACCAGACTAGAGCATCATCTCGCAACTGCTTTTACAGAAGCAGCCCAACAGATACACACAATACTGCAACTCTACGCAAACAGGAAACAGCCGGAAACGTACGCTGAACACTCATCTGGTTCCGATTCCCAAATTTAAAAGGTCAATGGCCAGTGATGTTGTTTTTCTTTTTTTAAAAATTCAATTCATTATCAAAGGATCCCCCCCCCAGTTTTTGAAAACTATTCACTAGTTATCTAGAACAGTTATATCACAACTAACATTTTATGCCAAAAGGTCATAGAATTAAAACATCAACGAAACCAAGACCGAGGTCATCAACAAGACACTTTTTTTTTACAAATCAATGCCATAACAAAACAATCATTTGGGTTTTATTTACATTCAAATGAAAATTGAGAAGCTTGTTCTCAGGCTCTTCTCAATTTCTCCATGACGACGAGATTTTAGCCTCAGAGCATCTTTTAGTGAACGTCTTCTGTTGTTGATGTTCTTTTCATTGATTTTCACGCTAACACTGCTTATCAAAACATAAAACATACCACACAGCGAAATAGGAACAAATGCTATTTGGTATACTGGCATGGAATCAAAAACTCCCACCTCAACGACGCATACATTCTCTGTGTAAGACACAAACCCTAAGTCCATATGATTGTGTTGGACAAACCAAACTTGTCAAATCTGACGTTTTGTTGATGTTTCTAAGTGAAAATAAGTAACACATCCTCTACAGAATGGCATTTTTCTGCACATTTTACTTCTGTTTGCTGAGTTTCACACATTTAACGCATGAATCTGATTAGCCAAAACATTATGACCAATGTAATGTTATCAATTTTTACCCTCCCAATGTAGTAACAGCCAGTTAACCCATCCCATCCACTAAGGGCTCTCCCCATCACTTTGCAATGTCCCTGACTCTAGGAGAGTGAGGAAGTCTCCTCTGATACACCGTCACTGGGGAGCCAACGAGCTAGGAGGAAAGCGCAGGATTCCCAGCTCTGAATGGACCAATCAGTAGACGCCTGAGCCATTGTATTGTGAAAGTGATGGAGAGAGAGAGAACGCAGCCAATTTTTGCACTAGCCCCAGCTGTCGATGGCAAACAGCATGACTGGGATTCTAACTCGTAGTCCTCTGGTCATAGTGTCGGCGTCTTAGCCCGCTGAGCCACTCAGGGCCCCCTACATGCTTTTTTAAGTAAAAATCCATCACCGTATGTTAATATGGTTAAAGTGTCAATGATTATCATTCACACCGCAGTTTGTACTATAGACTCTGGTTTCCTGTTCAAGTGATGTCACAGAAAACAATGCATAGCCCCTCCCCTTTCATATTGGGTGGCCAATCAAAACAGATCATTTATGTATAGACACAGGGCAGGACATATTAAACAGTCAATGAAATAAAGCACATGACAGAGCACATCTCCCCATGTCCTCTTACTCTATGGTTTTATTTACTAAAATTATAATGTTTACATTCTCTAATCACTCTTTATGCTTTAGAATTAAACAGGCTGTTTGTGTCACTGTGCCTTTAAGACGGCTAAATGATCACAGTTCTGATTGGTTGTCCTGTATTGAGCATGGACTTCAGTGAGAAAGGGGCGGAGCTAAAATCCCATAGGCCAAGCAGATTGTTGTGCTTCCTGTGACATCACAAAAACAAGGAATTTGAAAATATTCCACTGGATGGTACTGAAACTTTAACAATGTTTACATTCTACATAAAACTGCTTTAAAAAAGGCAACGAAAAATGCCAAAATGTTCAGTTTTGGCTTTTAGGTGTAATATGCCAGATCTGGCCATTTCATCCATGCAATGGAAACACACGTGCCCAGGCCACGGCTGCACCAAAATCAACGAATAAAGTGGAAATACGAAGTTCTCTGTAGAAGATGGGACACTTTTATTTACTTAGAACATCAACAGAACACACCGCTTAAGCAGGAACTTTTACATATGACTGTACACTGGAGAGCCAAAACATTAATACCACAAAACATTCAAACCAATTGACTGGCATATGGCTCCATGTTCTCAGTCTGCGGAGCACTTCACATTCATCCTGTAACCAGCGTTCCACATTTCTATGACAGTAACACTTCTGCAGGTTTGGACCTAAGCCTGATGCATCAATTCTTGGGTGCCCAACACCTTGTGGCTGGTGAGCACACATGCCTTGCCATATTGGATGTTGTTCTGTGGTAGTTACAGCTCTCCGGTATGTGTGTGTGTGTGTGTGGTTACTCTCTCACAACCCCATCAAACTCAGGACCTCCTCATACCCTTTTACACATGTGTGTATTCATATGGCTTTACACCAACAGGACCGCAAGAGAGGATTTGTCAGTACACACAGTTTAATACACTACAATAAAGTACAATAAAAAGAGACAGACACACACAGAAAATGAGAACATTGTACCTGAAGATGAAGGCGAGGTGATGGAGGTAAATGGCGGAGATATCTGTTATGTAGACAGGCACATGGAGACCAGTGGAGATGACAGCTTTCTAATACTGTAAATGACTTAACAGCTAGATGCGACTATATACAGCTTGATATAAAGCCCCTCATCTCAAGGTATCATTGCATCGTATGTATTTACAGTCTGTAGCTTGCGTATGTATTAAACTCCACACACAAATGATGAGAAACACAAGATAACATGATGCATAAAACATATAAAAAAACCCAAAATAAAAGCGACACAAAGATCAAGACAATGACATGGCAAACCACGCGACTATATATAATAAATAGCTACATCACTGCAACCCATATGCAGCACATATGTTTGCATGATGCGCCGATCAGGATTTTAAGGCCCTCAATTCTCCCTGCTCGTCTCCTCCGTTACTGCCCACTCTCTTCTGTGGTTTTTTGGCATTAACCGTGGGACGTCTGAATGTCTCGCTGTTTAAACCGTCACGTTAAAGTCACTAAAGCTTTGAATTTTCTTGATTCAAACGTGTTTTTGGTTCTGCATTAATTTCATCATTTTTATCAGCTTCACTGCGGTCTGTAGGACACTGACATGCCACCACCACATCAGTGTCACTGCAGTACTGAGAACGATCCGCCACTTAAATAATACGTCTGAGGAACATGATTAAAGGAGGCTATTAAAGTATACAGAGCAACAGATGGACCAGTGACGAGTGACGGTTTCTGTTATGGGTGATATGGGAGGCCTCCCATGGCGGAACGATGTCAGGGGCAGTACAAGGATGGCATGCTATGCCCACGAGAGGTTCTGTGAAGCGTCCTTGGGACCATTGCATTGGTTAGAGGTGGCCGATGTTTGGCCCCAGGGGAAGACCGAGGGGTCGCTGGATGTTTGAGTTGGTGGATTTACTCGGAAACAGTTGGTCGATCGATGGTGGGGAGCTGGGGATGGTTGTGGCTACAGATGGCAGCAAACTGGCTAGAGCCACCACTTCAGTCTATAACTACTATGGCGGGCGCTCTGTGTGACTGGCCATCACAGATTGTGAAGACAGTCAGTTACCCAATGAGGATTTTCTTTCAGCATGAGCACAGATATTGACAAGTTTTACTCGTATCATGCTCGTATTCGTCAAAAAAGCTTTATCTGTGGTGGATACTCATCTGAAACGGGTATCCGGCTCAACCCTACTAATTGATGTAGTGTCCTGTATACTTTGTCAGTTGTTCTTTATATTATGTGAACATCTAACAATGCTTAGACAATCTGAAATGGCCTAAAAGTGTAATTTTGTTCAATCAACTATATTTTATTAATGTAGAACCAATGTACACATTTGAAACTGTTAAATTCATAGCATGATTGTTTTGAATGTACTGTAAATGATGCCATTACTCGTGTATATCCACCATAGATGCTACTATGAAACAGTATATTGCAATATGATCTGTAAACAGTTTGCTTGGCAGTCCTTATGCATATGGATATCAGCCTGCACTGAAGAAAGTGTATCACCGAATTTACTTGATTTAAACCTTCATTAATAAATACAAATTAAATACATTACATTGTTTTATCTTTCTGTTTAGTGTCGTTTGGCAAGAATCGTGTAAATTCAGTGTCCCATTTCTGGTGTAGTCTAGTCTAGTCTAATATAATATTTCCCTCTGGTTATGCTTGAAGTGCACTGGTTGGTCCGATTGTGTCTAAAGTCAGTCCCAGCAGTGTATCTGGTGTTTCGTTACTTGGCATCAGGATTTCGGTTGTGCTGTGCGTACTGATTGATCGGTCAGTCCTTTAGAAATGACATAGTGGGCACATGTGTGAGTCTGGCTTTGATTTGAGGCCTACCCCGCCCCGCTAGTCTAGAACGGCGGCCGAATTGGGCAGCCCATGGATGGAGGCAGGCTTGATGAGGGAGACGTCCTGAGGATCCATCTCAGGTCCCTCTCTGGCTCCGCTGTACTGACTGGCCAGAGACTCATCCATCATCTCCTCGGTCTGGACGCTGTTGCTGTTGCCGTAGTCCAGACCTCCGTCACTACACAGCTTACTGTCCTCGCACAGAGACGGCTGACTGGCTGTCTGCTTCTCCTCATTATCACTATATGGAGGCAGGGAGAGATGGAGAGAGGTAGACGTTTATAAATCATTCTGAATCCAAGTTGATGACCAGGATAAGCGTGGAGAGATGAGAGGAAGCCGCTGCATGCATTAAAAAAAGACTACAAATCGTACCTCTCTAGAGATCTGATAGCATTGGGAGAAAACATCAGGAAAGAGAGAGGGAGAGTGTGAGGAACACAACAAGAACAGCAGGAATTCACTCTGTATCTCAAGGCAAAGCACACCTGTATTCTCCAAACGTCTCTTCTTTCATCGGCCGAGCCTCTGAGTCCACCTGACCCTCCTCCTTGTCTTTAACTGATACAGGGAGGAAATGTACATGGTCAATGGTGAAGCATCATTAAGTGCATGGTCAATGGTGAAGATTTTGACTATTTAAAGAAGTACTCAGGCATTTCTCCATCTAATCTCTACATTGTTGTAGCTGCTCTGATTACCAGTACTTATAAGCAAGTCTGGTCACTTTGCAGCCTCAGTTACCACCAAAATACTCCAAACTGAAGCTCAAATTACAGTTTCAGACACGATCAGTGACCAAATCTGACCAAGACCTCAAAGAGTATATTTAATAAAATAAAAAAACATGTTTTTTGGAGCTGTTCTGGCTACAACACTTGCACATTTCACCAAAACGAGGAGGGCTTTAAAGATCTTAAAGGCACCAAAAACAGACGCCATGTTGAGTGTTACGAGCGTTCTCATTCATATTATAATCAGTGACTAGTCTCCTCATACATAATGTCTTCATCAATACAATGTGTGAAAGTTTCTAAACGAATCAACTAATAGAAAAGCTCCAAAATGGCTTTCTTTAAAAGATTTCCTTTTAAATTTTTTCCTGTAAAATTGTCATTTTGGAGATACAAGCTTTTGCTCCAGCAAGGACAACAGATACCAGTCAGATACCATGAAAAAAATATTTTTTTACACTCAAAATTTTAATAGAAGTCAAAAAGTGCATTTTTAAAAATTATTTTTAAAAGTAAAAATGCTGATTTTATACATCAGGTTTTCTTTCTTTAAATAATTAAAAATGTATATATTATTATTTATATAGTAATATAGATGTAAATTAAGGTGTAATTTAATTATCACACTGATGGAGAGGCCTTAAAAACTCAATTATGTATTAAATTAGATTCATTTAATTATGCATTAAATTAGGTTTTATAGTTTAACTGACACACACACTGCTGTGTAAGATGGCATACCTGAGTACTTGCCACCTTTGCTTCTTTTGATAAAGCAAAGAATGAGCAGCAGCAGCAGCAGCAGCACGAGGGCGCTGATGAACCCAATGAACCAGCCTTCAGTAGCAAAGCTGCTCTGCAGCTCCATCGCTTAAGCAGACAGAGAGGAAACAGACTTAAGAAACATAACTTTGGCAATTTATGATGAATGGACCAGTGGATGAGAGAAGGCATATGTCAATTCCAAGTCATGAGAATGACCACGCCCCCTTTGGGTGAAAACTAAAGTGTAAACGTGACAGAAAGTGAAAAAGCGAGTAGCACCAGCCCTAAAAATGTCTGCATCATATTTTGGACATCCATCAATAAAAACATACTGGCTCTGCTTAAGTGTGTACTGTGGGGGGGCACAGCATATAACAGAGGTGTCATAACCTACTTAGCTTGTGGAGTCGTTCGTCCACTTTGATGTCAACCTGTCTTTCGTTATTATTTTTCCTTTTTATTATTATAAAAATAATAAAAACGGGGCAACTGTGGCCTAAAGGTTAGACAAGTGGGCTCAGTGTCACTGGTTTGATTGTAGGACTGATTGACTGGTTTGATTGGTAGGATTTGGGCTCCTAATAGCTAACAATCAACACTTTTTATTTACTGCCAGTCAAATTAGAGGGGTGACTTACACCCAAATAGGGGCAGGGCGTTACACAAGGGATACACTGCTCTCATCTATAGAAACTACTTACAACTAAATATTGTTACATTAATATTACTCATCAAAAAAATCTTTTCCTGTAAAATGTAATTTTTTAAAGATAAAAGAAATGCTCCACACCTGCAAACTACCAGCAGCAGACAAAGGCACTGACACTATGATCAGAGGATCGTGACTTCGTATCCCTGTCATGCTGCTTCCAAAATTGGCTGTGCCCTCTTTGAGTGGGTAGATGGCACTTTCTCTCCATCACTAGTAAGTAATGTTTGCTGGCTCAGAGCTGGGAATCCTGCGCTTTCCTCCAAGCACGACAGGCTGCTCAGCAACAATGTATCGTATCACAGCAGTTCGAAAAGAGGCGGAGCCTGACTTCACATGCATTGGAGGAGACCTGTGCTAGTCTCCGCCCTCCTAGAGTCAGCGATGTTACAACTGATTGGGAGAGTGGGTTGGGTTGGGTTGTCTACTAATAAATTGGGGATAAAATTGGGAAAAATGTAAAAAAAAATGGCTTCCGTGTAGAAATTGGTAGCTGATGAGCGTAAACAAATAACTCAATGCTACAGTCAGCTGTTCAGACAGCAGAGAAGACTAAACTCGGATGAAAAAATGAGGCCACTTAGGTGTCTGCTGAGTTTTCATGTTTCCTGACTTCTAAACTAAAAACGCCTATGAACTCTATCTGAAGTAAGTGGAAAAACTGGGGTGAACCATTCTTGACCCGGAAAGCACGCACAACTGTACTAGACCAACACCACCCAGTGTATTACCACTGTGCTAAGTCTAGTCCTGAAATACACAGCCTTCTGAGATTCTCCACTGACAGGAAATACAAGCCGGAAGTAGGCTTCGTATGTATGTTTGTATGTGAGCGTGTTACCTGCCCCTTCAGTCTGTATAACACGTTTCCAGTAGGAGCTGTTGCTGAAGTAGAGCTCCAGGTGGTACTCAGAGCCGGGCTGGAGGCCCTGCAGAGAGTAGAAGGACTGAGAGGAGTTCACTTTCACTGACTGCTTCAATCTCCCTGGAGCTGAACAACAAAATGAGACAGATCAGGACTGAGGGTGCTGTGGAATATATATATATATACAATGCTGTGAAAAAGTTTTTGCACCCTGAGTAAATACAAAAAGCAGTTTTTCAATTATTTCATTTTTAACCCGGAGGGTATTTCAGACACTCTGATGTAGTCTGACATGGCTCGACTGTTTTACAAATTACACCCATCTAAAATTATTTTTTTCTAAAGTGTTACACAGGCTTTAGTTCAGCACAAACTCAGCAACAACAGTGTCAGAACAGTATGAGTGTCATAAATCTATATTCTAATAATCTATAGACCTGTTTTCAGATGTGCTGATATATTGTGAAAAACACTAAACATTTATAGCCAAGACTTTTGAGCTCAGAACTAAATAAACAGAGGTGTTGGCTACACATTGCTCATTACAGTTTTTAGACATTGTATGTGGTTTTATTTCTAAAGCTTAACTAACGTGAGGTGACACTCCGTTTTCCTCAGCTACTAACCCTACATTAAATATTCATGAGATGAGTGTGAGGTGAGAAGTCTTTTATTCAGGATCACCTCATCATTCCACAGATTCCTGGCTGCTGGAACCCTCCAATGGAATGGCCGGAATTACCATGTCATTATCATATGAATGACAGATCACATCTTTTAGCGGGAAAATATGCGCAGCTGTATGAGTTGCTCTCACAGACGTGTCTCTGCTTATTTAAGCTCCTCTCACAAGAATCTAACAAAAATATTTCTATTCAAGCTGCTTTTTATATATTTGAAAAGTAGAGCTTTTAAAGGTTTCTGGGGTATGTTTTGTTTTGTTTCTAGGATAAAATCTTGCAGAATTATAGAATTGTTTTTGCGGAATTTTGTTAATATGTTGCTGGCGGGAATGCCGGCTCCAGAGGGAATAAAGGAAAAAAGCTCGCCCAAACGCTTAATTACAGTTGTTGCCAACAAGTGTCAATTACTTTTTCATACAGGGTCAGGTTTGTTTGGGGTTCTTTTTTCTCTCCATAAATAAAATCATTATTTAAAATCTGCTTTTTGTATTTACTCGGGTTATCTTTGTGTGATATTCAAATTTGTGTGATAATCTGAAACACGTGAGACAATTGTTCAAAAACAAAAGTAAGGCGGCAAATACTTCTTCACAGCATCGTATACATACAGAGTAGTGAGCTACAGTGCACAGGACTATGATGTTCCTGTTCCAGTAGCTGGTGGAGAAAAGCACTTACGGTTCTTTCTGATGTAATTAATGTGGAAGCCCACATTTCTCTGTCTCTCGTGATGAAACCAGGACAGGTTTACTGAAGTCTCACCAACAGACAAACTAATGTTACGTGGTGGACCTATGTACACAACGACAAAAACACAAGCATTAGAACTGTAATAACACACTTTTACTGATCAATAAATAAACCAATTACACACACACACACACAATCTCAAAACAGTCTCAATCACGTTTCAGTAAATGATCGTTGTTATAAATGAAAAAGAAAAGCATGCAAATGTTGATAAACATTTTACATGTGTCTATTTTTCATTTTTCATCCAGTTTTTACAAAATGTTTATGAAAACCACGTCCTCAGTGACACTGTATCTTGATTTTTAATCAGGCAATTCCACAGACAGCTTTAATCAGTTTAACGACCCCATTCAAAGTCATGTGACCGAACCCCATAAGTTTTTGTCTCAGAATTGTTCAAATATTTCACTTTTTTCAGACTAACAGACTCAACAATTCACTCGTTTAAATTAAATAAATAACACCACATGAAAATAAACAGAGTGTTGGGTCACCTGCTCATTCATTGTTTCTTCTGAAATCTTCTGAAAGTGTGTTAAAAAGACCCATGTCTTGCTTTTGTTGGAGTCTCTGCTGTCCAGGGAAGGTTTTCTACTCATTCTGAAGCATTGCTGTGATTGTTTGATTGCATTCAGCGACAAGCCAGGTTAACAAAACATTATATTTTGAGTCGTGGGACGTTGAGCCGTTCACACTACATGGCTGGTTGAGCTGTAATTGCGAGTCTTTTAGTTGTTGTAGCTTTCACACTACATGACTGCTCAGTGACAAAATACACAATTTGTCATCTTGGGAAATCGCAGACTTACCTGGCTGCTCTCCAAAACCACAATATGCCATGAGAAAAGAATTAAACACGTGTGAACTAGCGATGCCATGAAGGAGAGACACTATTTTCCAAAATGCATATCAAGAAACAAGTGATACAAGTCGTTACTGTGCTGATTTGTATGACCACTCTTAAAAAAAAAAAAAAAACAAAACAAAACAAAACAAAAAAAAACTTTATTTTGAGAATAAAGTTGTAATATTACGAGAATAAAGTCATAATATTTTGAAAATAAAGTCATAATATTTTGAAAATAGTCATAATATTATGAGAATAAAGTCATAATATTTTGAAAATAAAGCCATAATATTATGAGAATAAAGTCATAATATTTTGAAAATAAAGCCATAATATTATGAGAATAAAGTCATAATATTTTGAAAATAAAGTTATAATATTATGAGAGTAAAGTCGTAATATTACAGTAATAAAGTTATATTACAAGAATGAAGGTGCAATATTTTGATAATAAATTTGCAGTATTACGAGAATACATTTAAAATATTACGAGAAAAAAGTCGTAAAGTTGTAATATTATGGGAATAAAGTGAATTAGTAAATCATCCCAAAATTATTGGATAGAGAACACAGCTCCACTGCTCAAAAGCTCAATACTGGGGAGCTTTATAGCCCTCTAGCCCACGCCTGGTATTAGACATGGTGCCAATTCTGCAGAGAGTCCTATTCTATTGGCAGTACTTCTCTACAGGGAACTATTGCCACCTACCCACTATAATCCAGTGTAGTTCAGAGCTGTGCTTTTACCATTTACTTCATTTGACCCAAATAAAACCGTCTTTCCAATAATCTGTGAATCTATAAAACAGCAGGTGGACACAAAGGAGGACACTGAGCTCTGTTCATTTCAGGCACATGAACATTGTACCTCCATCCAGTGTGGTGGCTCCCTCTTTAGTGATGGGCAAGCCCTCTCCAGCTTGAGTGAACCCCCGGAGAGAGAAACGGTAGCGGCTGTGAGGGTCCAGCTTTTTAAGGGTCAGCTGAGTCAGTGTGTGGTTTTCAATCTTCTCCCTCTGCATCGGCCTATTCTCAATACCAACTGCAGAGAAGGGGGGGGGGGTATAATGACTTGCACATCACAGTGAACAGCAACATCACTCAGTGTTTTCAGTCAGTGTAAGACAAATGGACTAATTACAAGAAAAGACACAGTGTTCAGAAAGAAAAAGGGTGTGTGAGATATTTTATGCTGAGGCACTAAAGGTTACTTATACTAAAGCAAGCAGAATAAACAGTTAGAGATTAGTATAAAGATATTAGTCTATAAACAACCTCAATAAACACTATTAATCACTAATGAAAAATAAAAAAAACATAGAAACTAATGGCAAAACATGTCAGCTGTGAACCCAATGAATATAAATCAAATATACATTTAATAATGTGTATAATTAATTATAATAATAATCATAATAAATGATTATGATTAACTAATGGTTTGGCCTAGGATATTTTACAAACCGGATTCCAAAAAAGAATAGAACACAAATCACAGATCAAAAGTTTAAACTGAGAGAATGTATCATTTTAAGGGAAAAATATGTTTCATGGTGTCAACAAATCCCAAAAAAGTTGGGACAAGGCCACTTTTACCACTGTGTGGCATCCCCCCTTCTTCTTACAACACTCAACAGACGTCTGGGGACAGAGGAGACCAGTTTCTCAAGTTTAGAAATAGGAATGTTCTCCCATTCATGTCTAATACAGGCCTCTAACTGTTCAGTCGTCTTGGGCCTTCTTTGTCGCTCTGTTCTCTATAGGTGAAAGATCTGGACTGCAGGCTGGCCATTTCAGTACCCGGATCCTTCTCCTATGTAGCCATGATGTTGTGATTTCTGCAGAATGTGGTCTGGCATTATCTTGTTGAAAAATGCAGGGTCTTCCCTGAATGAGATGACGTCTAGATGGGAGCATATGTTGTTCTAGAACCTGAACATAGTTCTCTGCATTAATGGTGCCTTTCCAGACATGCAAGCTGCCCATGCCACAAGCACTCATGCAACCCCATACCATCAGTGATGCAGGCTTCTGAATGGAGCATTGATAACAACAAATATTTCCTTGACAGTGGCATTCCTGTTTGAGGTGCAGTTACGTTTAAGGGCCCGGAGATCACGAGCATCCAGTAGAGTTATACGGCCTTGACCCTTATGCACAGCGTTTGTTCCAGATTCTCTGAATCTTTTGATGATGTTATGCACGGTTGATGATGATAACTTAAAAGTCTCTGCTATTTTACGCTGGGTAACACCATTCTGGTATTTCAGTGCAACAATGGTGGAATTGGTGATCCTCTTACCATGTTGGCTTCAGAGAGACACTGACACTCTGAGAAGCTCTTTTTATACCCAATCATGTTGTCAATTGACCTAATTAGTGTTAATTGGTCTTCCAGCTGTTCGTTATATGCTCAATTTCCTTTTTCCAGACACTTATTGCTACTTGTCCCAACTTTTTTGGGATTTGTTGACACTGAAATTTTGAATCAACACATTTCTCCTTTAAAATGTTACATTAACTCAGATTAAACTTTTGATCTGTCATCTATGTTCTATTACCAATAAAATATTGACATTTGCCATCTCCACATCATTGCATTCAGTTTTTATTCACAATTTGGAATTTTTTTTGGGAATCCGGTTTGTACATCTTATCTTGTGTATAACTGTAATGAAATGATATTTAAACTGTATATGTGTATGTATATGTAAATGACATTATCTGTGCAAGATGAAATAAAAAACAAAGGCTCAGTGACTGAATGGCATTGTTGTAAAAGGTGGAAGACGTACGCTGTTGGACCTCCAGTATGTATCCCTTCAGTATTCCATTTGGCTGAGCAGGTGGAGTCCAGTGTAGAGTAATTTCTGTCTCTGATGGGCTCACCAGCTCCAGAGACATAGGTGGGCCAGGATCTGTTAGGAAAAGGGAGAGGACACTGTAGATCAGGGGTCCTGCAGCCCCAGTAAAACCACATGAAGTGTTTATTCAGTTCAGAGGTTTGTTCAGGTGGAGTTTATGTTCGGGTATCAAGACCTTCTGCATGTACATCATAAGGACATTGTCCAACCAAAAATATACCACCACAGAGCAGGTACTATTCTCAGCATTGCAGTCAATGCAGTGCAATGACACTGATGTGGTGGTGGTGCCCTAATATGAGTGGATCAGACCTTGTTCTGGAGATCTATGGGATCCTTCTTCTTCGATGGTCACAAGATGATCCACTGCTGGTCACCAGAAGGTATAAAACGTTCTACAACTCTGCTGTGCCTGATCCACTCCTACCACTAACACACCACCACCACGTCAGAGTCACTGCTGAGAATGATCCAAAATATTACCTGCTCAGTGCTGGTGAGGGTCAGGGTTCGACTCTTACCTCCTTCAGGTGTTTGGAAGGGACGGTTATCTGAGCGAGGACCTTCTCCTTTGCTGTTGAAGGCGCTGACAGAGAGGACGTAACAGGTGTACGGCTGCAGGCCTCCCAGATCCCTCTTCTCTTCATTAGCACCCGTCGTCACCGCTACCTCACTCAAAGTACGCTCACCCTCCTCCCAGTGGTGTCTGCCACAGTGATCCACTTTGGCCCAGTGAATCTTACAGAGGAACAGTGGAAAAAATAAAGGTCCTATCACTTTTACTCTCAGCCAGAGCAAAGATGCTGTGAGGGGACATTAAATTTTCCATTTTATCAGTGTGGAGGAAAGCGACGGCTACAAAACTCTTGAACCCTTTCATCTTTTTAGGAAGTGAAGGTTCAGAAGAGATTTGCCTTGGCTTCACAGATTTGAGAAGCTAAAACACTTTCCCAAAGGAGAGGGTAAAGATGCCGAGATCTCCTGGAGTTTATAACCCTGCAGACGAGAGTGCTTGTAGTAAACTTTTAGTGAAAGCCGTACTGGCTCAGAAGTTAAGAGTGGTTGTAAAGGGGTTTATGGCAGCCGTGCAGTACCTTGTAGCCCATCAGCTGCCCTTTCACAGTCTTTCTGTCCACTGGAGCCCAGGTTACCCTGATTGCTGTACTGTTGAGTAGAATCACTCCCACATTCAATGGAGGGTCTTCAGGATCTGAAGAACACACAGAGAGAAAACATGTCAAGTACGGCCGCCTGGTGGCAATTTCTTTGCTGAATGTTTGTTTTAAGCCCTATTCGGACTGGATTCATGTTAAATTGGGTCCTGGGGTTATTTCTCCTTTTACAGGAGCTACCATTCCAGTTCCGTAATCCGTCTCTTGTTTTTAAGTCCTGGGTTACTTTGTATCTCATGGTGAAGTTGCTAGCGTGAGTTTTACAGCGCTAAAACTAGGCGAGCATGTAGTGGAAGAGGATAGTAGATAGCATAAGAAAGGACTTTCAAAGTTTTTAATTCAGTTAAATTTTGGCCCCGAGTGGCTCAGCAGGCTAAGATGCTGACACTATGAGCAGAGGATTGTGAGTTAGAGTACCAGTCTTGCTGTTCGCCATTGCCAACCAGGGCTCGAGAGAGCAAAAATTAGCCGTGCTCTCTCTGGGCAGGTAGATGTCACTATTTCTCCCCATCATTTTCACACTACAATGCCCGCTGGCTCAGGTGTCTCCTGATTGGTCCATCAGAGCTGGGGATCCTGCGAGTGCATTGGCTCCCCAGTGATGGTGTATCAGCGGTAGTTTGAAAAGAGGCGGCAGCTGCATCACAAGGAGGCTTGTCCTTGTCTTCACCCTCCCTAGAGCCCCTAGCGGATGGGATGGGTTAATTGGCTATTACTACATTGGGCAAAAATACTAGAACAACAAAAAAGAAGTCAACTTCAGGAACTTTCAATGACGAACCGAATGCAGGTGAATGCATATATCAGGATGTCATTTATCTAAATGAACTGGCAACAAAACAGCCAAAATTAACAGCCTGTGCCAATAAGAGAAACTCACAGTCCTCTCCAGAGTAGCCAATAGTAGATCTAGCATCAGGTCCCTCTCCCAGATCATTAACAGCCTGCACCTTGATGTCAAAAGCAGTGAAAACATCCACATCGTTGACGACGAAGGGTGGTGAGGTGGTGGAGTTGGAATGCCAAGCTGGCCCGCTGCCTACAACCTTTCTCCACATCACCTTGTAGAAGAAACCTGGGCCGTTGAAGCTTCTCCTGTCCATTTCCTTCAAGAAGACACAACGGAGAGCTTTTGTCCACTTTTATAGATGACAGAAAGTCTTAAAAACACTTAAGCAGAGATTACTCAACAATGCAGCCTGGTTTGAGGCAAGTGAAGCATGCTGAACCATGTCAAATTGAGCCTCCGTTGCTTCATAACAAAGGACACTTCTTCAAACTTCAAAAAATCGTGAATCAATCAAAAAATCAACTAAAATCATCAAAAATCACCACTTTAATGCAAATCATGACCTTCATTTACATATTAATTTTGGAAACTGGGTTTGCCTGAGTGCTTGTATGTTTACGTGGCCTAGACTCAAAGTACCGCAGGGATGAATGTTTAAAAAGTTGTGGTGCGAGCTGAGCATGCAGTCGTTGGTAGCACTTACGTCCCAAGCGATGACGAGTTTGTTTGGGTGTACGGACTCGCTGTGCACTGCTTCAGGGTTAGTGTCTGGCCCTGCGGAGGACACGGCAACCTCAGCACAGAAATGCTCTCACTTGGCAATAAGAGCCTGTCACTTCACATCAGCATTACAGCAAAGCAGAGCCAAAGCTGCCTGAACCGACGTGGGCCACTGTGAGCTGAGTTGGGACTTTGCAGTACAGCAGTGACTGAGCAGAAGCTTTTATAATGATATTTTTCCCCTTTCCACAGACGTATTCCATCAAATGAGTCAAAAATGTGATTCTTTAGAAACTAGGCAAGGCTAAAGATGCTAACAAACACTAGGACTCACTTAAGTAGCTGTGAAACCTCCCATCCCCAATCTGGACCCCGTCTTGTTCTCAGTGTCTGCACCTGAATCTGGTGATTCCACAGCCCTGGTTCCCCGTCATACGTTTTAATATGTTTTGCTTAAATGTTCCCTCGTGTCCCACCGTCTGCATCAGTCACCGAGTGTAGTGTAGTTTTTGTTTTGTCTAACCCTGCATCCCTCTCCTCCACCCATCCTGACAGTAGCTGGAAAAAGATACAACTTCTACACCAAATCCCGTCATTAAGGTCTCCGGATGCAGTTTGAAATGACTGGCCTATTTAAGTGACTATTGAGCTCTTGTGTTTGTTAGCATTAGCAGCCTTGCAGCTCCAGGTGTAAGAACTACATCTGGGAACAGAGGATAAATAGGATTTCTGGGAGAACTAATTCTCAAAAACTCAAATTACACTGTAGATTAATTATTTAATTACGGAATCATTCATATTAGCTACTGAATAAGCCTTCAGATGAAATAATAAGCTTACAGTTTAACCTTAAAAGCTGCTACTGTTAGCATGTAAACTGAATGTAAATGATATATACAGTATATAACAATGTAATGAAATATATAAAGGGTTAATGGTTAATAGGTCTGCAGTCTTACGAGCTGCAGGTGTGGAGTAGGCTTCAGAGGGCAGGCTGGGGTCACTCCTGCCGACGCTGTTGACAGCGATGACCCGGAAACGGTAAGAGAGGAAGGGTTTGAGCTGGAGAGTAGTGCGCCGAGTGTCTCCAGACACATGAATCAGCTTCTCCCACTTTTCCCCATCAGTCTCCTGAAACTCCACCACATACTCTACACACACACACACACACACACAGTGGAATAAGGTCACATGACAATGACATAACCTACATCTATTATGCCTTATTCAGTAACACTTTATAATAACTTTCATTAATAGCTCATTAATAGCTCATTAATAGCTCAAGGTGTTGCCACTATGATCTAAGGATCCCGAATCCCGATCACGCTGCTTGCCATCGACAGCCAGAATTGGCCGTGCTCTCTCTTCAGGTGGGCAAGATGGTACACTCTCCCTAGCACTATAAACAGTGTCGGACTGGGCGCGGTAGCTGCCCGGCGGTGATGTATCGGCATCAGTTTGGAAAAAATGGGGCTTGACTGATAAAGAAGGAGGCCTGTGCTCGTCTGCTTCCCCACAAGAGGGTCAGGGACAATGCAGTGGATGGTGATAGGGAGAGTTGATCAAAGGGGCGGGGTTAATTGGCCACTACAATACATTGGGGAGAAAATTGGGGGTAAAGTGATAAAAAAAACAACTGCACACAAGTATAAACCACATAAAAACAAGAACAGACACATGTTACATTATAAACAAAATAAAAATATAAATAAAAGTCTTTATTAACATATTTTCAGAAACATGTACGACATATTGGGACATTTACATGAGCACAGGCATCACACTATGTATTGCATTCAATGGTACGAGGTAGTTAAGTCAGTTGCAAGAAAAGTATGTAAACCCATTAAATGACAAATAATAAAATAAAATAAAATAAAATAAAATTAGCTACAACAATAGACAAACAGAGTCTGCTTAAACTAAAACTGCACAACAAATGAGATGTTTTCATGTTTTTATTGAACACAACATGTAAACATTCAGAGCGCAGGATGGAGAAGAGTATCACAGGGAAACGGGGACCGTACGGGGGCCCTGAGGACCAGTTTGAGAACCACTGCAGTAGGAAAAGACGTAATGGACAGCTTAGAGAGAGATACAGATCTGAGACAGGATGTGGTTGATATAACTGAATATTCCAGGCATTAATTGTGCATGGAAGCATTTTCTTAATGGAATGCAAAAGCATTTTTCAGCCTAATCTCCATCACCTTGTCACCACAGACAGTTTCCTGTAGTTACATAAGAACAGGACATCCAGTACATCACTATAATAGAAGCCAGTTCGAATGTCCTCCCATTGGCTGTTATTGTAAAGATGTCTCATGTTAAGCTATTTTCTCTGGTTAGTAGACACATGCTACAGACGCAGAAGAGTGACATTACGTTAAAAGATGCTGATGTTGTTAGTCTAATGATACTGAACTGTAGTTTAAAGCTACACAGATGGAAAGTCTGCTGTTTACTGACAATTATTCACTTATATGATAATGCAAGTATGTCAAGATCAGAGTGTTTACCTAATATATGGCTTTTGTGGTCATCACCGGGTGTCCAGGACAGAGTGATGGAGCGCTCTCTTTGTTCTGACAGCTGTAGTTGAGTGGGTGCATCCGGTCGGTCTGTGGGGAATGTACAGTCCAGGATGTAAAAAAGCAACACATGTCCTAACTTTAAAGGTTATTTCCCCCAGCTGCCCACGGTGCCATGTGTATTACTCCATAGGTCAAAATTATAATAAACATATGCACATCATATTATCTGTAAAAGCACCGCCATGTACGCAGCCTTTCTGTGTGGACATTGATTTGTTCGATAGATTCTTAAATGTCATACCGACTACAGTGATGGAGCCGCTCGCTTCAGCCATGTCCAGACTCGTTATGACCTCGCAGGTATAAACGCCCTCGTCCTCCTCCTCAACATTATTCACAAAGAGCTCTGAACCGTCAATCACGTACCTGAAACACAGACGGGAGAACATGAACTGTGGGTGTAAAAAGGATCAGAATTCAAACCTGTGACTACAGGAGAACTGGACTGAAATACAGACAAATTTAAAAAAGCGCATAATTTAATTTCAATGTTGTAGAACTTGAGCCCGGTATCACTCTCAAGACCATAAACGAGTCTCAGTCTTGTCTGGGTATTGGCCTTGAGCTGAGGTGGACTCAGAAATTGTTGTCAGAACCAGTCGAGTCCAAACTGATGTCTGAGATAATGTTAATTAGAATTTTTTATTGTTATTATTGAATATAAGACTTAATTAAATCTGCACCCTGATTGATATATTTTAATATTCTGGTGTTAACCCCCTGCAGTCTGAGGGTATTTCAGACACTCTGATGTAGTCTGACATGCCTTGACTTTTTCACAAATTACACCCACCAAAAATTATTTTTATCCAAAGTGTTACACAGACTTCTGTTCAGCACAAACTCAGCAACAACAGTCCAAACAGTAAGAGTGTCATAAATCTATATTCTGATTAAATCTGCTCTAAACTTAGGCTTTCCAAAAACCTGTTTTCACATGTGCTGATATATTGTGAAAAAACACATTTCTAGCCAAGACTTTTGAGCTCAGAACTAAATAAACAGAGGTGTTGGCTACACACTGCTCATTACAGTTTTTAGACATTGTATGTGGTTTTATTTCTAAAGCTTAACTAATGTGAGGTGACACTCCGTTTTCACTCATTCAGTGGTTCCTAGACTGAATATCTATGAGGTACGAGATGGTTTTGTTCATGTTCACATTCCACATCTTCTATTCCACCAATAGTATGTCTGGAATTACCATGTCATTATCATATGAATGACAGAACACATCGTTTGGCGGGAAAAAATGCACAGCTGTCTAACTCGCTCTGAAAAACGTGTCTCTGCTTATTTAAGCTCATCTCATAAATATCTAAAAATATATTTTGATAAAAGCTATATATATATATATATACTGTATATTTTCTGGGGTATGTTTAGTTTTGTTTTAGGATAAAAACTCTCAGTTATGTAAGTGTTTTTGCTGAATTTTGTTATGTTATATTTTACAGAATATATGATAAAATCAAATAATGAATATATGTCATGTATAATGAATGAAAATAAATAGAATGTTAATTACTAATTAATATTTTCCCATTTTCTTCTTTTTATACAATGAAAAAATTTTTTATAAAAAAATCTTAATCTGGCCTTGGTCTCGACTCAGATGGTCTCGACTCTAAAACGTTCTTACTTGTCTCCATCGGAGAGCTCAGCAAGCTTCTTTTTGCTTCTCCTCCACAATATCTGAGGCGTGGCCAGATTGACATCCATCTGGTACTTGCAGGCAAAGCTGGCTGACTTCCCCTTCTGGACTTGCAGGTCACGGGGCGGGTCCACAATCACGGTCCTGCCTGAGAATGGTTTGGAAGGGGACAGGTGTTACCCAACATTTCCAGACTATTCACATGGGCAGCTACTGCAAAAAAAACTTACCACAGTTCATTAAATCATTAAGATTGACATAAAACAGCTATTTCTGCTATTTGTTTTTGTTATATTGCAATACTGTGGCATTTATTTGCCATATAAAGCTAATGTCTCATCTAACAAAGCTAAAAATGCCGATTTTCAGTTTGACTATGTTGAGAAAACATCATTAGCTGCATTTGACTGTTAATTCAACCACTAATAAGCCATCAGAAATCAAAACTAGTGCAGCCAACAATAAAGGCAGCATGAAGCTTCTTTTATATAGTGATGGAAAACAGTACAGTATGACCAGTATGGAAATGCACATGGACCAACTACTCTGGGTGCAGAGTTAATGTTTACTAATGTATTTCTGCAGTGATTCAGATACTGTGGTTGCATTATTATTCAAATTAAACATTCACTGATGCATTAAAATACACAGCATTATACAGCACATTGCACCACCCAACATACCAATATACTCTCAATATCAGAACTCTGTTTACAGCCCTAGTAGACATGTGTTCGTATAATGAAAAACAGAGCTTGAGCCTGTGTTTATACTGGATACTCACTGAGCACTTCCAGTTCAGCAGTGATGGAGATTTTGGCATCATCCACTGAGCAGGTGTATGTGCCGGTGTCGTTGCGGGACGTATCGCTGATCTGCAGCGTGCCATTGCTCAGTTGAGTCATCCTGTCGTTGGCCAACACAGAATCCCAGGACTCACCCTCCCTGAAAACACAAACCACAACAAAGTCTTTTTTAAACTGGGTTGTTATGCCAGCTGTTCTTTATGTCTTTATATTGGGTGAATATTTTTGTAATGGACAAATAAAAATGGCCTAAAATGTCTTCGGCACACATTTTGTACTATTCTGGAGATACAAGGTTTAGTAATTATGAGTTCATAACCATGACTGTGTCATCCCTGATAATAATTAAAGATGTCATAATTCATCTATTTGTATTACTGCACCGACCAAATGAGATAACGATACACAGGTGCATCTCAATAAATTATTGGCCGTGCCCTCTCCAAGCGGGTACGATGGCACTCTCTCCCCATTACTACTATATGTAATGTCAGCCGGCTCAGGTGTCTGCCAGGCGATACATCAGAACTGGGGATTCTGCGCTTTCCTCCGAGCGCGCTGCCCAGCGGTGATGTATCAGCAGCAGTTGGAAAAGAGGCGGAGCTTGACTTTACATGCACCGGTGGAGGCCTGTGTTAGTCTGCACTCTCTTAGAGTCAGACATTACAAGTAAAACAGGATGAGTCAAGGAGTGGGTGGGTCAAAACCGCGGTAAAACATGACCGTTGTAGGCCTAGAAACGTCCCTGTGTGGTGGCTCTTGAAACAGCAGTCCACACCTTGTCAAAATCCCCCAAATTCTTGAATTGTTTTTTCTTGACAATCCTTTCAAGGCGGCGGTTATCCCTGTTCCTGCAATTTTTTGTATCACACTTTTTCCTTCCACTCAACCTTCCATTTATATGCATGGACACAGCACTCTGTGAACAGCCAGCTTCTTTAGCATTGACCTTTTGTGGCTTATCGTCCTTGTGGAGGGATTCAGAGGCGGCATTCTGGGCAACTGTCAAGTCAGCAGTATCTGAAACTATATGAGTTTCACTTCTTGAACTGAATTACTGAAATAAAGTAACTTTTTGATGATATTCCAATTTATCGAGATGCACCTCTAATGCATCCACTCAGTTATTCATGCTTGCATGTTTATTTTCACAACGATTCCAAAATTATCTGCCTGATTCCTCTCCGTACACACTGATGCTGATGACTCTGTACTAATAGGATGCACAACCCTAGTAATAACGCATCATTGTGCACTGTAGAGAATGGGAAGTCTATTAATGCCATCTAAAGCTATTGTATTGGCAGACTGAGAGCATTCTTATACAAAAATATGACATTCTCAAATTTTATGGCAGCTGGCATTGATGTCCACTCAATCTAAACCCCACTGCTTCTGTAGCTCAGTCCTGATGGCTAAGCTAGAAGAATACCAGCTTGAGCTTTTCTCACCATGTGACCTTGGGCCGGGGAGAACCAAATGTCTTGCACTGCAGCTCGGCCACATGTCCCTCTGTTACTCTGTACAACAACGCGTTCTCCGTCAGGATCTGTGAAGGAAGCTCTGAAACACATGCCCTCTGTTTTAGAATAAATGTCAGACAGATTTAGAAATATTAAGTTTTAAATAGAATGGAGATGCCGGGAGGTCCAAAATCAATTCATAAAGTTCTTATTTCGTAGGACACATACAATAGATGTCATTTTATAATCCCTTATTAGTCCCACAGTGAGAAAATTTGACCTCTGCATTTTACCCATCCGTGCCGTGAAACACACACTAGCGGTGAGCAGCCCTATCCATGGTGCCCAGGGAGCGCCTTGGTCCTTCAGACCTGACCTGCCCGGGGATCAAACCGCGACCCTCCAGTTATAAGAGCAGATCACTACCACCAGGCCACGTTAAAGATTTTGCTTATATGCCCTATATTTTTGGGATAAGCATTAAAAAACATGACGTTTGAGTCCCAAACAAATAGAACTGAGCACTCAGTTTCTGTCCTGCTGAAGGGCGCCCTCTTGTGGCACAAATCAGAGTAGATTAATCTATTTAATAATGTCCCCTTAGTGCTGTGCAGCCTGGTTTCTGGGACTAAACAGAAACAAAAAAATACTAAAACCTACTAAAATGTTAGGGTTCAGTACACATAACAAGTGATATAAACATATTTTCTATTAACTGGAAAGATTCTCTTACAAAACCAATCAACACTTTGTTTATTTGATGCAGTTGCTGTATAAAAAAATGTGGATATAAAAATGCAGACAGAAAATCCTTTAAAAAAAAATACAGTGGAGTGTAAAGAGCTTAATAAATAAATAAAACAATGTAAAGTGTATTGTCACACCTTGTAACTATTATTTTAAATAATTCATTAATTACACTGTAGCTCTTTACATTGTAGCAATATTTCATGAAGAATGGACCAATAAAAATGATCCAAAATTCTTTATAAAATGAAATCTTGGTACATTAGCATATTTTTGTCCTTCTCTAGAAAAATGACTGTATCTGAGGTATGAAGTTGAAACAGTGACATTTTTGTTGGTCTAAATAACTATTACCATGAATCATAAATCATAACAGAGGCACAGTATCTTACCGATGACAAAGACGTAGGCGTTGACGAGGATGGTGCCGTGTTTGTTGGAGGCCTTGCACTGATACACTGCAGTGTCGCTGAGCTTCACATCCTTCAGTATGAGGACGCCTCCTTTTACAGTACGCCTGCTCTCTGGGTCTGTATCTGAACAAACGCAGCATTGTTATGCTCACATGCTTAAAGGATGATAGCTAAGCAGGTCTGGGTCTGGTTAGTACTTGGATGGGAGACCTCCTCGCAGTGGAGGGCTGCTGTGTCTCAGAGGAGATTGGAACTGATGTTTGTACCTGACACTTAGTTTGAACCAACTGTACTGAGCATTCGAAATCTACCAAAATTTTAAGTGGCCACCCCTCTGAAAGTTTCCTGGAGCCACTGCAGCCTCCATAGAAAAGCTGCTGTGACTGCTGAAAGTTGTGTCAGTGGTTCTACTCCTGTGTCTAATCTCTCCGTCTAATAGCTAACGTGTGCCGAGAGTTCTGGTGCGGACCGGATGCTGTTGCATCATCTGGGTGGATGCTGCACTCTGCTGATGGTTAAAGTGACTCTCTAATGTGTGATCCAAATGTCAAAGCACTTTAAGTGCCTAGAAAAGTGCTCTATGAATGTTAAATAATGTGAGTAACTAGATACGGAAGCACAAAGCCACCAGTTAAGCAATGTAACAACTGCATCAGACACTTGCCTCTTATGTTCTTATGTAATGTTAAATTGACCTGCTTATATGGTTTGATATACTATTATCTATAAACATAATACAGCCAAATTACAGCAGTAAGATACTGCAAGTTTTCAGTCAATGTGGTAAATAACATGACTAGCAAGGCTTCATTCACAGTATTACTGTATATTGATGACACCAGTAAATAATTTACAGTACACGACCATATTTCACCGATGTTTTAAGCTCCACACCTCTCAGATGCCCCTGATGTTGAAAGTCCTCAGGATTATTCCTTCACGGTTTATCATTAACGAGATTAACTGTTGGGTTGGTTAACAGCTGTACGAGTAATTAATTAATTAAGCTGTACAAGTAACTTTCAGGATTGGCGCCCTGTCCTGGGCTTAGTTGGATAGTGTAATGCCCTGCCCCGCGCCCAGTGAGGGGGTAGGGGACTAACCACGACCGCGAGGGTGTGATAACGGATGGACGGAAGTAACTTTTAATAAACTACAGCAATGTTATGTCGGCCACAGAGGGGCGGAGTTCTTATGAGCAGGTCAGTAGTTCATACGAAGTAGCTTTGCAAAGGCTCATGGGAGTGCACGTGTCAATGTTTTTTGTTTTATTATTCCATATTAGTCCCACAGGGGGGAAATTTGACCTCTGAAACACACACACACACACACACACACACACACAGCCCTATCCTATATTGTAGTTATCATAGATGTGAAGATGAATTATAGAGATGAGTCTTATCTGAGATCTGCTTTGCTTACGAGAGTTCTTGTGAATTTGTTAGATAAGAGCAAAAGCTGAATGAGACGTACTTCTCTGGCTGCTCTAAATCACAACCAAAAATAACAGTAACATGCTTAAAAATGTCCTGTGAAAGGAGCATAAATGCTTTTATTATACTGTCACACACTGTAATTCAATTTACAGTTAAATACTGTTCAAATAAACAAATATAGATGCACTGTGTCTCTGCTGCCAGTACTTTACTGTGAGTTTACAGTGAAATTTTAACCGTGTGTGTGTGTGTGTGTGTGTGTGTGTGTGTGTTTGTGTGTGCAGAAAAGTGTATGAGGAATGAATTGTAATGCATACCTTTGAGCTACTAAGCAAACACGTCAAATGCCAAACAAGTCTTGGCTGATGATTAGGATAAGTGAAAAATTGCTTATACAGTGGTACCCCTACTTACGAGCATCCCTACTGAGTATTCCAGGTAACGAGTCGAGATCTCGGAATATTTTTGTTCCAGGTAACGAGTAAAATTCCAAGTAACGAGTAGCGTAAATTAATTCAAGTATGCCAACCGCTAGGGGCGCGGCAGTCGTAGCATCCCCTAGATGCTAGTGTAGAAGAAGAGGTCAGTCATTACCTTTGACTGCTGTCCAGTGAAAGTGAAAGTGCTAGTGAAAGTGACACAAAGACAGCAAAAGGTAGTGAACAAGAAAGTTAGATACATTTTACTTTTACTTTTCATATGATAAGTGTAACCAT
>BRDA01010487.1:37568-51842 GCA_036984385.1 Crenuchus spilurus
AGAAAAGCCGATACCGATCAGTTAAAAAATGCCGTGATCGGCCCGGTCCCGATCTTTGAGATCGGATCGGGACATCCCTACTTTTAACACTAGAATGTCTGAAGCTATGATTTTTTTTTATAAGGAAACCTGTCCCTCGCACCCCTGGAGTGAGGCACTTAATCCGTATTGTTATGCTAATGAGAGTCGTTGCTCTGTTGAGAACATTGCTCCACTCGCAAAAAAGGCGCTGCACTCTGACTTGCGCTGAGAAACATGTCTCTGCTTATTTAAGCTCCTCTCACAAGAATCTAAACATGTATATTTCGATTCAAACTATATATATTTGAGAGACCCTTTAAAGTTTCCAGAGTATGTTTAGTTTTATTTGTAGGATAAAATCTCGCAGAGTTATATAAGTGTTTTTGCGGAATTTCGATTCTATCCCACCGACGGAAGTGCTGACTCCAGAGATATAGGGTGCCAGACAAAATGAGTAATGAATAAATATTCTACTTTTTCAAGTATATCAGTAAAATAATGTTCAATAAAATTACATACTTTTCAATAATTTCGGATTTATCTGTCTTTTGGGAATAAAGATTGGCTGCAAGTATTTATTTAAAATAATATTCACACAAACCTTCTTCCAAAAATCTAATCAAATAAAAAAATATTAACAATTAACATGAATCATTTTACAATTATTATTGTAGGTAAGTTATATTTTATATAACACAAGTTGACTGATAGCCCCCTAATGGTTGAGAACAGGGAGGGGGGATGTTCTCTTGATCCAAAAATGTCTGTCTTCCAGTGTTAAAAAGACTTAATTAAAGAAAAGAGCATAAACATGAGGAAGTCACTGGTTTCTGGACTATGACTCCGGCTGTAATATGATGTGAAATTTGTAACCATAAATACTGACCTGGGTGGGGGGTTCCCGTTGGCCTCACATTTGAGGAAAATGTCCTCAGAAGCGAAGGCAGTGATGGACTCTGGCTGGACAGTGATCACTGGGGGCATTTTGACTGCAGAGAGGAGAATGAGTAAGCGAGATAGACAGACAGTGATGGAGAGCAAGAGCGAACGAATGAGAAAGAAAATACGTTTATCTAATCCATTTCCATTTGTGCTGAAGGACAATGTGAGAGTAAATCCTTCATAAGTGTAGTGCTTCAGATGCAGCGCTAGAGAGAATATCACTGTACTGCCTCTCATCCCTACAGTAATCCTGTTACTGCCCAGATTCACCAATGCACTGCAGCTACACACACACACACACACACACACACACTTCAAAGCTGGCATACACAAAAAATGTATGTGAACACACATTTAATGAAATTACGTACATGTATCACATAAACACACACTTATGCAAACATAACAGTGTGACTTAATGCTTTAACATGGAAAATGTTTAACACGGATCGTTAGCTAACTCATTATTTTCATTGTTTTGACGATGCACTGTGTACGAGCTCAATCAGAGCTGATTTCAGATCAGTGACTTTATTATTGTTCTGTTTAAACAGAGCACCAGTGATGTCTTCTCGTTCAGAGTAAAACTCTATGAAGCTTCAGTTTGTTAGATCATGTTCACTGCATACAGCGTAAATTCATCTCTTAAAGGAGCAGCGCATAAATGGCGTAAATGAAAGCGGAAGCGAAAGTTCTGCAATAAGAACTTAATGCTTTGGCGCTCATCAGTGCTTACCTAACCCAGTATTACGTCACTCATTCATTCAGCTTCCTGGCCAATCACAAGTTACTACTCAACTTTAAAAGGAAGCAATTTGTTTGTGCTCAATTGACTGTATGCGCCGACGCATCAACATCATCCTCCTTCCTCCCCACCATTACCAGACTGGTCCTGGTCCTGTTGCCCAGGGAGTTGGCTCCGCCCATGTCATCCATCTATCTGGCGGTATCTAGGTATCTCTAGGCCATCAACAGCCGGGGCACAAGAGAGCAAAACATTGGCAGTGCTCTCTCTGGACGAATAGATGGCGCTCTTGCTCATTGCAATGTCCGCTGGCTCAGGCGTCTATTGATTGGTACAGTCGAAACTAGAGACCCTGAACTTTCCTCCGAGCGCGTTGGTTCCCCAGTGACGCTGTATATCAGCGGTAGTTTGAAAAGAGGCGGTGACTGTATCGCACGCAGCAGAGGAGGCGTGTGCATGTCTTCACCCTCCTAGAGTCAGGGACAGTGCAAAGTGATGGGGAGAGTCACTAATAAGTTGGGTTAATGGGTGACTACCACATTGGGAAAGGGAGAAAATAAATAAATAAATAAATAAATAGATAAATAGATAAATAAACAATAAACACCACTGCTTGCAAATACATCCCACGTCGTTACCACCTCCACATGCACAGACATACAGTAATTCATACAAAAGAGTTATGCAATGCTTCCAAAAAATGAAACGTCGCTTATAGCGAGAAGCTGTTTTCAGGGAGCAGGAGCGGAAGGAACAAAGCCTTCATGATACGTTCTCTAAGTGTGTGACATTTCACACATGAGCAGCTCAGAAAGGGGAGAGACCTCTAAGATATGTTCTTCATACGTTCTCCAAGGCAGTAAACAAGACCTTACGCCAGACCAGATTCACATAAAATATGAGTAAACCCTTATAGTAAGCAATTTATGTGCTACGTTACTGTTTAACGTTCAGCTCCAAAGGCTTTATGCTGACAATACCCAGCTCAGCAAAGCATTTCTGGTGCTTCTGAATGTGAACGTTGCTTTGTAAGTAAGCTTATGCATTTAAACAGAAGAAAGCAGGGCTGGGCTTCTGCATTTGAATGTATGTAAATGGGTAATGAAGGCCAAGGAGAGGTAGAGAACTAGAACAGAGCCAGAGAAAGAAGAAGAGGGTGAGGAAGGGTCAAGGACAGACAGACAGCGCTAGACAGCAGACAGAAGGATGGATGTGAGAGCACAGAAGATTACAGACGCTTTAAAGAAAATACAAAAGCGGTTAAAGGCAGATTTTCCGTCTCGGATCGAGTTAAAGCTCCGCATGATGTCGTCCATGAATGGAATAAGCAGATATGTCCTCTACTGATAACACAGAAGTGCATATAAGCTCTTATCTAAAGCACAGCCAGTATCAGACTACTGTAGAATGTCATCACTGTCATATTATCACTTGATTTGTCTTAAAGTTTAAGGTTTTAATTAGATTTAAAAATGATTTATTAGGTCCCAGAGTGGCTCAGTGGACGAAGGCGCTGCCACTATGATCAGATAACAGAGCCAAAATGAAAATCCTGAAAGTACAGGCGAGGGGTCCAGGGGGCCGCCTTAGGGTATGACTAGGGTAGGCAATGCCCTGGTGGGGGGTCATGAGGGGGCGAAGTGTTTTTCAGTGTTTCGGATAGCTCAGAATGTCTTACATTTGTGCACAAACCACTGGTCTCAAGGGTCTCTGACTAGTGGATTAAACTGCACATAAAGGATGCACATGGTCATCAAGAGAAGTCAG
Source organism: Crenuchus spilurus (assembly GCA_036984385.1). Lineage (NCBI taxonomy): Eukaryota > Metazoa > Chordata > Actinopteri > Characiformes > Crenuchidae > Crenuchus > Crenuchus spilurus. Next base: position 41,044 of record BRDA01010487.1, read on the forward strand.
ATCCAACATTACATTTATTACAATTATAGCAGAGCCAAATAAAGGAAAAGTTAAATGTTGGCATACTTCAGTTTTCATATTGATTGTGATGAGATTTCACATAATAATAAAACAAAGAAAACACCAAAAAGGTACCTGAACAATCAGGTTTTTAATGAAAACGGACCAGTCCCAGCAGCAGCTCTGTACACAGCCAAAATATAAAGTGAAGAGAAGACAGAAGAATGGAAGAGGGTGGGGGGTGCATCCATGACAAAATTACCATCGATTGTGTCAAAATTATTAGACGTCTCAAAACGTCTTAAACGATGTTTGGTTGATGTTAATTTTGGTAAAATCACGACACAGCTGACATGGATGCTCGTTTCTCTACACAGAAACAAAACCTCTTCCAACTACACAGATACTAACTACCGGGAGCTTCCCTACTTAAACAGCGGTCACTGTGATCGAGTTTGGCGTAGAAAAATCACATCTCATTTATTTTGAGTTGTTCTGGATGTTTTCTCAGCTCACTTCCTTTGGCGCTTGTGTGCACGGTCGCGTTTTTCAAGAAAATAATAAACCTTCGTACGATTCCGGAGATTTCCGACCTCTCGCGGTTGGTTCATACCCAAACTGTTTCGTCCCTTACTCTATTTTATCTCGAAAAAGGTTTGGATTTTCATCATTCTAATACATCATATTTGGGATATCCAAATCCGGAATTCCGGATATTTCCGGAATTTTATCACCCCTGTATGATCCGAGGACCACAAGTTCGAATCCCAATCCTCAAGAGAGCAGAATTGGCCGTGCTCTCTTTTCAGGTGGGCAAGATGGCGCACTCTCCCTACTATAAACAATGTTGACTGACTCGGTCATCTGCCAGGCGATCCATCAGGACTGGGAATCTGCGCTTTCCTCCAAGCGTGCCAGCTGCCCGATATAACGCCTGAGCTCGTCGGCCCCCTCCCAGGAGAGTCAGGCACATTGCAAGTGATTGTGATGGGGAGAGTTGATAAAAAATCAATCACTGATAAAAAATAATAATAATTATTATTATTATTATTAGTGTTATTATTATTATTATTATTATTATTGTTATTAGTGTTTTTATTAAAGGTAAACATGGTTTCAGATCTATGCTTTGTTATGACAGTGATGGGGTTCCACTACCAAACACACACACACACATTTGCCACATCAGGCCCATTGCCAATTGTAACACACACCTTACAGATGAACACACATTACAGATGAAAACACACCTTACACATACACAAACACCGACACACACACATATAACACATAGAACAGAAACACTTACATTCTTTTTTGTGGTCTGTCCAGTCAGCCAGCAGGAGTGAGGAGTGAGGAGAGAGTCTGTTAGCTTTACGTACTCTGACAGCTTCCACAGCATATTATACAATATACTAGTGCATCTCAAAAACGAGACGCCATCTTATTCAAAATTTAGCTCAAAATTTTTGATGATTAGTATGTATAAGTCATGAAATGTTTGAGAAATGTTTGAGTAAATTACTATTCAAACAGTATCAACATTAAAACAAAAAAGGCTTTAAATGTGGTACTTTACACACAATGTCACATCTAGGAAAGTTGACCTGTTTAATTTAAATAGTGAACACATATGCACAACAGTCTATTTTTTGGGATTGAACTAGTAATCATTAGCGCCTGGATGTATCATTAGCTTTGTTTCTTGGATGGTGAATTTGAGTACCAAAGCATATCTAATACCTGTCGAGTGAATTTTTTAGGCAGTCTTAGCGACTAAAACCTCACAAAAATAACAATAAAATCAAGATATAATACTTTTGCTTCCAGACTTTTCATATGCGAGCCATCAGGCACCTGCAGCTGATCCAGAATGCAGCTGCTCGGCTGGTCCTCAATCAGCCCAAGTTCACTCCACTGGCTTCCTGTTTTAATTTAAAACCCTGATGCTCGCCTACAACGCAAGCAAAGGACCAGCCCCTCTCTACCTAATGGCAATGGTCAAGTCTCGAGTTGTACCTTGAACCCTCGAGCTTCTAGTACGGCTCGTCTTGACCCACAGAAGACTGGCATCACACAACCAGTAAGTGTAGACTAGCGTGACATTCACTGGGGGCTCCAACTGCCCTCTAGACTAGTAGCTGGTTTTGGGAAAACACTTGATTTTTGTGCCCAGCCTGCCCCTCACTACCACTGTCCATATAATACATTATATATGATATTGTAATTGCTGTCTGACTCATATATACGACTATAACAAGCCATAATCATCTAAAATCACCAGACAAACACAAATACAAGTCAGGATAAATACATTCTAATTAATTCTAGTTAAAATCTTTCTTTTCCTTCACAGTGACTCTATATATTGACTGGATTATGACGGCTTGGACAGAGCAGAACAAAGATCAGACATCCTGCCAACTCAGACACCTGGATTCCACTGTGGCCGGCCAATGCACAGCATCCGTGCTGAGCTGTATAAATGTGCTTGCTAAGCAAGGCCATAATAAACGCCTTCTGCCCTGCCTTACATTATTAGATGCCCTCGCAGTCTCAACACTTTATTTCCACACAATAGCATTAAAAACAATCATAAATAGAGTATAATAGATTTAATAGAGTTTTTAGACACAAAGGAAGATCTCTTATCCCTGCATCTTTTTTAGAAGTGCATCGTTTATCCTTCTTTAAGGAACAGGGAGCAACTTTCCAGGTCTTCTTCTACAGCAAGCAAACCAGCCCAGCAAAGCGAGAGCTAACCCAGAGGAAATTCCACAGAATTCCAGTCAAATTAAAAGTTATCCCATTAATACTTCTGCATCTGCCTGGCTGCACCTAATTAAGAATCTGTACATTGTACAGATCATCCAGAGGGAGTTCTGTTGATATTGTGTAATCTAGCCTCTCTAATAACTCAGCTCTGTCCACTCACGCACAGCTGGATCAGGGGCTAGTGACCCGCAGAGCAGATGCAGGAATTTTTATCTGTGATGCTGTGGTGGTGCTCCATAAAAAAATCAAGACTCACACGAGAAGCAAGAGCACAGAGCAAAGAGGAAAACCAAGAGAAGGTTCAATGTTGACTTTCAAAACACATACAGTGATACTCACTATAATGATGTATTCATGACAACTACACAACAGACTGCTTTGGTGTTCATGCTTCATGTTCTATCATAGCTCTGTTAGACATGAAGACGTGGATGATACTACACAATAATTACATGAAATTTCCCTAAATGGCTCTTGGTTTGGATGTGATCTTTACTAGATATGATGTAATCGGATGAAGACTCTAGAAGTTGGAATGACAAATTCCAATATGGCTGACTTCCTGTTGGGCGGAGCTAATAATAGCCAATAGCTATTACGTGCAGCATCGTAAGGTCTATATTTCTACCAAATTTCAAACATTTTGGACAAAGTTTGCGACAGCTATAGCTAATTTATTAGCCAAACCTAACAGGGGGCGCTGTAGAGTCCTTTAGCTATGCATGAAAAAATCAACAAAATATTTATAAACTGTTTCTAATGTACCAATTTTCAACAGTTTTCAAGCATTCCAGAAATGTCAAATATGAATTCAAAGTCTAGGGGGGGCTATAGAGCTGATGAAACACATATATAAGAAATTTCAAATTGACATCAAAGTTTGGCTTTCGCCCCTCAAGCCATGTCCGTCCCGAAACACCACAGGATTTTCCCATCAGTCAGATAATTCCAAGTGATCCTTACACTATATGATGAGATCAATGACCACACCAAATTTGGTGCATATTGGGCAAACTTCATCCTGGCCACTGCCTCCATTTGGGGGCGCTATGGAGCTTGTGGACCACGCCCATACCAAATGTCTATGGATCATTTACATTTTTCCGGAGTTCTGTAAAAATGTTTTCAAGCATGATAAATGCCTAAAAAATGTGTCAGAAGTGTGAGAATAATAATAATAATAATAATAATAATAAAAAACATTCCGAAAACAATAGGGCTCTGCACCACCAAGGCAGGCTTCCCACTGCACCTCTGGTGCTCGGGCCCTAAATATGTAAGACGCAACAGGAATGGAGCGCCATCTTCCTATCACACTGCGCCCCCTGACCCTGTGCACCAGGCAAAAAATTCTAATGTGGGTGTATCATTGATTGCACTGACCACATCTATCCATGCACTCAAAGGTCACTAAACGAAAATCAAGAAAGACACTGACCTTTATATTTGCTCCATCATATGTGCACCCCCACACACAGTCACCTCACTTTTCTTAAAGGGGAACTCCACCATTATTTCAATATTTCTGCATAATCACATCATTAAACAAAACCATTTGTAGCGTTTGTTTGACGTAAATTGTGGAGAAACTTGCTGAGTTTCACTTCTTCACTATAGTGGTGATAAGAACCAGACATTCAAAGCATTTAATATATTGAAAAATTGCAGAAAAGGGTGATGAATATGCTTTTCAGTGCCAGCGGCGTTACTTTATGATAGTTACAGACTGACCTGCATCACCCAACAAACCAATCCATCCACAAACAGTTACTGTCTTGTTTTAATCACATGCATTGATGAGTGCTGTTTTGTTTATGTTAACATCCTCCAGGTTTTGGGTCCATGTGAGAGTCGAGTCATGTAGGTCCTTCAGGTGGAACCCGGGTGGCCCCCATGGGTAGGACATAACTGTCCAAAACTGTTGTAAAACATAGTCTCAGGCACTAGGCATGGATTTGGATGTCTGGTTCCCATCACTATCTGACTTCTCTAAAATCAAGAATTTCTGTGTAAAATGTAAACGTTGGTCAAATTCCCCTTTTAATGTGTGGAAGAAGTGCTGTCCTGACATGACTGATACGCTGCTACAGTAACAGCCCATTAACAGCAGGGAAACTAGTGCAGGAATTAGCAAGTCTGTGCTCTTTCAGCTTGTGCTGAGCATATATCACTGTGTGATTGAGTTACCTGCCCCCCACAGGCCACACCCACCACAACCCCCCTCTCAATCAGTAACACATCTGCACTGGGGAACCCAGATCAATGGCATAATCAATTGAGCAATTAAATACACCTAGAACCACAACGTCTACAGCTTCAGTCATATATTTACCACAAAGCCATACACACTGTAAAAACTGCACACACACACACACACACACACACACACACACACACACACACACATAAGATGGTACAGCTTGTCAAGATGTAGAGACATTTATGTCCAATATATCGTTTTTTTACTTTTTACACTTTTTCAAAACACTAACTGACTTTGTATGTTGAAAACGCTTCATAAAGGATAAAAAGTTTTCCTCAATCTTACAAACAAATGAGAAACTTTTTGGGTACATAACACTATTTTCCTTTATAATGTTCCTTTAAAATTAAGGAATTATAATTCTATTTTAATACTTAGCTTACTATTTTAATATATTAGAATTTAACCAGATTTCTTCTACTTATCTCTGATAAAAGTGATCTAAAACACTGTCAAGAACAATTTAAACATTTTCTATGTGGGAAGACTCAGAAAAATCAGCTTTGGTTCCTTAAAAATCTTTAAAATTATCTGTAGATTATGAGAGTGAATAACTTTAGAAGTTAGCATTTTTTAGGACTCTTAAGAAATTTCTACTTTAACCCCCTGAGGGTATTTCAGACACTCTGGTGTAGTCTGACATGCCCTGACTTTTGTACAAATTACACCCATCTAAAATTATTTTTCCCAAAGTGTTACACAGGTTTCTGTTCAGCACAAACTCAGCAACAACAGTGTGAAAACAGTAAGAGTGTCATAAATCTATATTTTGATTAAATCTGCTCTAAACTTAGACTTTCCAAAAACCTGTTTATGATATATTGTGAAAAACACTCTAAACATTTCTAGCCAAGACTTTTCACCTCAGAACTGAATAAACAGAGGTGTTGGCTACACACTGCTTATTACAGTTTTTAGAAATTGTATGTGGTTTTATTTGTAAAGCTTAACTAATGTGGGGTATCACTGTGTTTTACGGAGTCACTGTTTCTTACATTGAATATTGAAATAAGTGTGAACACTCAGGTGAGAGGTCTTTTTCATGTGAGCGCTCTTTGTTTATAGAGACCAAAATACTCAACTGTCATGTGTGGAATTACTATGCTGTTATCATATGAATGACACACTGTGTGAATGAGTGGGAAAAAAAGCGCCGCGCTCTGACTCGCACTGAAAGTTCTGCCTCTGGTTATTTATGCCTCTCTCACAAGAATGTAAAAATATATTTTGATTCAACCTATATGGATTTGAAAATGTAGACCCCTTAAATTTTCCATGGTATGTTTAGTTCTGTTTCTAGGATGAAATCTCACAGTTATATCAGTGTTTTTGCAGAATTTCAGTTTCATCTCGCCGGCAAGAGTGCCGACTCCAGAGAGTTAAAGAAGTTTTCATAAAGATTCACCTTATTTGGGAATTGTTTCCTTATTTGGGATTTGTTCAATTCATGAGGACAATGTTTAAAAACACATCATGAATCTGACCTAAACTTGTTGTTAGAACGTTTCTCAAGAACAGCCATGAGGCCTGTTCGTCACATCTCACTTGTAAACATGACATATTAACAGGCATATTTTATCCTAAAAAAATAGACTCTGTGAAACCTTAATTGTGATCTGAATGAAGTCTGGGATTTATTTTTATGGAACATTATTTAGTAGAGATGGACAGATATGATTTTTTTCTGATATGATAACTGATAATTAATTGACGTGGCAGATACCAATATCATATTGAAAATATAAACTAGCTATTTTAATGTAAACAATACAATGTAAAATTTATGCTACATTACAGAAATTACAGGGAGTTGTGAACAGTTATCAGTGGGGTCTAGAAAAAGCTAAAGCTAGTACAAGCTAATAATAGGACACAAAATCATCATCAATTAATATCTGCCTTTATTGCAATATCAGGCTAATCATGATAATAATTTAGCTTAATGGAAAATATTAGTTAATATTATATTGTATATTGGAAAATATTAGTCTCTACAATTTAGGCTATTTAGGTGACTATTGACTTCTAGTGTTTGTTAGCAATGTTAGCACTGTAGTTATAAAGTAACGCATCAAATTATGAATTTAAAGTGTACCTGACTATGTCAGAGATAAGTGGAAAAATTGTGGAAATTTGATTCTTTTCACTGAATTATTCCTTTAAAGAGTCAACTGTGGAATATTTTATGACCTTCAATTTCAAAGTGAAGGTTAGCTTTATTTTTATACACTGTTATATTAAAAAAAGTCCTATGAATGATAAAAATCTGATACTCACAGTTCTCTGGAATGTGTATGGCAGCACTGCCCGGCGTTGGCGCGAGGGTCAGCTGGAGGAGGAGAACCCAGAAGAGAGGGTGAGGGGAAGGCATGCGGCGCCCCCTGCTGCCCACCTGCTGTTGTGACGCGGTAGGCATCGCTCACTGTCCCATCAAAGCTGCACCTGCTTCCAGCCTCAAACACACTGTGAGGACGGCCTCTGAGAAGCAGCCCACACACTCTCTAGCTCTGTCTCTCTCTCTCTCTCTCTCTCTCTCTCTCTCTCTCTCTCTGTCTCTCGTTCTTCTCCTTCTGTTTCAGCCTTGTTTATCCTCCCTCTCAGCTTCTCTCTTCCTCACTGGCTCTGCTTCTTCTTTCCACCCTCTCTCTCGCTCACAGGTCCACGCCCTCCTGCTGTCTTCTCACTGCAAAAAAAAAAAAGAGAGAGAGAGAGAGCGGGGGAATGAGGGAGGTGGAAAAAAGAGGGAGGGTTGCCATACATGTCAGAGGAAGAGAAAAATGACTTGGACCACCACATGGTCCAGGAGTGAGCCAAATAACACAGACAAAGAGCAGAAGGAGAGCACACCAGTGGGAAATATCCTCATTAGGGGTCAGGAGAGTCAAAGCAGGTCAAAATAGGAACGCATGTCCTTTAGGTGGCAAAACACATCCAAAAATCCAAATGTGCATCGCAGAATACGGCTGAACGGCAAGAATCTTAAAACATGCATCACAATATTTGGATATAAAAGTTTGGACCAGCAAGAAATCGCATTTAAACTCGTAACAATCCACTGTTTTAGGACTGTGCATCTGAATCTTCAGCCAAAATTTTAGGGATGTTATACACGTATAAATGAATAATAAATGTTTTTTTTTTGTAGAAGAGCCATACAAATGAGCAGAAATGTGTTCTATGATTTGTAAAACTAACAACATGCTTGCCATTTGCACCTGAAGATATTTTACTGCAGAAATCAGTTTTTCAGGCTGCACAGCACTAAAGGGACTTTATGTAGATGTACCGTTCCACAAGAGGGCACCCTTCAGCAGGCCAGAAACTGAGAGCTCAGTTCTATTTCTTTGGCATTTGTTCAAACATCAGTTCCAACTAAAAATCAACACCTCAGTGTTTTGTAAGGCTTATTCCAAAAAGAAATGGTCACGATCTGCCCGAAGCAGCTGTGGTCTGGTGGTTAGGGGTCTGGTCTTGTGACCGGAAGGTTGCTGGTTCGATGTGCAGCTAGTGCAGAAATGAACCAAATCCCTGAAAGATCAAACTCTAAGCATTTACTGAATCTCCTCTACGTCTGTATAAAGCAGTAAACACGCGGCGAGCCGACTCATTAAGGAGATAACAGGAAGGAGAAAACGAGAGAGTGAAAGGTAGAGTAAGAGAGCAGTGGCCTGGTCTGGAGGATCTGAAGTGGGCTTTTATGGGCGTGAAGATAAGCACCTATTAGAGATGGTATCAGTCATGCTGCAGGGGTGAGGGCCACTCTCCAGGAACAGTTCACACTCTCCATCTGGAGACAGGCCTGCCAAATCACTGCATACACACACACACACACACACACACGTACAGCCTGAGTATATGGCTGCCTTTATTGATGTTATGCCAGTTAACATTTTTCTTTCTTCTTCCACTGCGATCACAAATACACACAATGGAACGATCCCCTGAGGACAGTGAAGGAAAACAAGAAATACACAAAGATATGAGAGTGAGAGAGAGAGAGAGAGAGAGAGAGAGAGAGGCTGTATGAGGCTGTCTGATGCTGTATGGAGCTGTGTGAAGCTGTATGAAGCTGTATGGAGCTGTATGTAGTTGTATGGAGCTGTATGTAGTTGTATGGAGCTGTATGGAGCTGTGTGAAGCTGTGTGAAGCTGTATGGAGCTGTGTGAAGCTGTATGAAGCTGTATGGAGCTGTGTGAAGCTGTATGAAGCTGTATGGAGCTGTATGTAGTTGTATGAAACTGTATGGAGCTGTGTGAAGCTGTATGAAGCTGTGTGAAGCTGTATGGAGCTGTGTGAAGCTGTATGTAGTTGTATGAAACTGTATGGAGCTGTATGTAGTTGTATGGAGCTGTGTGAAGTTGTATGAAGCTGTATGAAGCTGTATGGAGCTGTGTGAAGCTGTATGGAGCTGTATGGAGATGTATGTAGTTGTATGAAACTGTATGGAGCTGTGTGAAGTTGTATGAAGCTGTATGGAGCTGTGTGAAGCTGTATGAAGCTGTGTGAAGCTGAATGGAGCTGTGTGAAGCTGTATGAAGCTGTATGGAGCTGTGTGAAGCTGTATGGAGCTGTGTGAAGCTGTATGGAGCTGTGTGAAGCTGTATGAAGCTGTATGAAGCTGTATGGAGCTGTATGGAGCTGTGTGAAGCTGTATGAAGCTGTATGAAGCTGTGTGTAGTTGTATGAAGCTGTGTGGAGCTGTGTGAAGCTGTATGAAGCTGTATGGAGCTGTGTGAAGCTGTATGGAGCTGTGTGTAGTTGTATGAAGCTGTATGGAGCTGTGTGAAGCTGTGTGAAGCTGTGTGAAGCTGTATGGAGCTGTGTGTAGTTGTGTGAAGCTGTATGAAGCTGTATGGAGCTGTGTGAAGCTGTATGAAGCTGTGTGTAGTTGTATGAAGCTGTATGGAGCTGTGTGAAGCTGTGTGAAGCTGTGTGAAGCTGTATGGAGCTGTGTGTAGTTGTGTGAAGCTGTATGAAGCTGTATGGAGCTGTGTGAAGCTGTATGAAGCTGTGTGTAGTTGTATGAAGCTGTATGGAGCTGTGTGAAGCTGTGTGAAGCTGTATGGAGCTGTGTGTAGTTGTGTGAAGCTGTATGGAGCTGTGTGAAGCTGTATGAAGCTGTATGGAGCTGTATGTAGTTGTATGAAGCTGTATGGAGCTGTGTGAAGCTGTGTGAAGCTGTATGGAGCTGTATGGAGCTGTGTGTAGTTGTATGAAGCTGTATGGAGCTGTGTGAAGCTGTGTGAAGCTGTATGGAGCTGTGTGTAGTTGTATGAAGCTGTATGGAGCTGTGTGAAGCTGTATGAAGCTGTATGGAGCTGTATGTAGTTGTATGAAGCTGTATGGAGCTGTGTGAAGCTGTATAAAGTAGTATTAAACTCTATGGTGTTTGTATGTCGTTGTATGAAGCTGTCTGATGCTGTATGAAGCTGTATGAAGCTGTATGGAGCTGTATGAAGCTGTATGGAGCTGTGTGAAGCTGAATGAAGCTGTGTGAAGCTGTATGAAGCTGTATGGAGCTGTGTGAAGCTGTATGAAGCTGTATGGAGCTGTGTGAAGCTGTATGTAGCTGAATGAAGCTGTGTGAAGCTGAATGAAGCTGTTGAAGCTGAGGGAGTGGTATTAAGCTGATGAAGCTCTGCTGTAAGCTGCCAACTGAGCTGAGCGACCTTGGAGGACGACAGAAGGTTGAAAGGAGGAGTAAAGACACAGTCGGAGGGAAAGAGATAAGCGTTCTTTTCCTTTCTACCAAAGTTACCA
>BRDA01010488.1:0-36003 GCA_036984385.1 Crenuchus spilurus
AATAACGAATGAAAGGTTGAATGTTGTTACAGTGTTGCATGATGGGGGATGATTCCAGGCCTTGCTGTTTGACCTCCTGGCATGCTGAGAATGATGTGCCCTTACTGAGGGCTCTACTGAATGACCAGCTGGTTGTGACTCATGAGAAGTGTGTTATGACTGTATGCATCGGTGGGAACGGACAGTTTCTCTCTCATGATCACTTACGTTGTGAAAGATCATCCTGCCGTGGTGAAGATCTGCCTGGTGTAGTAAATGATGCATTTGAGTAGTTTACACAGTCTGAGTGGGACCGGCTTCCACAAAGAGCTGTCAACTCCAGCCTGGGCTGGACGGCTTTATTCCTCTAAACGAAGGGAGGAAAAGAGGACTTTGATGTTTCTCCTTTGAATTTATGAATCCAATGAAATATGCAGACTATTTTAAGCTTGTTTGTCCTATATATCAAGTTAGAGATGAAACTTGCAAGGTGAAACTGATGAAAATGGGACAAGTTCAATGGACTGAATTGTAGAGCTCGAATACCAAGAATGATGGAAATAGCACATACAGTGTCACATTAAAATATTACAGTAATGTTGGAAAAAATTGTTATTTTATATTTATTACACGTAAAAAGTGACACATTTGAAGCCTTTTTTATTTTAGTGTTAGCTTATAGCTCAAAATCAGAAATGCAGAATCTCAAATTAGTAGAATATTTAATTTACTAGAATTAGTAGAATATATATTCCACTGTACTCTTAATTTTTTCGGGATGCTCTAGTATAGTCATCTTTTTATATGACCAGATGACTAGATAAGTAGCTTCTTCTAGTCAAAAAACGTTTAGTCTGTAGCACATTTTTAACTCCAACGCTGCCTCTTTATGGCTTTTACAAAACACAGAATTAGCAATACACTACATATTAAGGATGCCTCAGTCTTGAATTTGTTACTTAATTCTTCACAACTCACCTTTTTTGCCATTAATTTTTTATTTATTATTTCATACTGTGTGCTACATGAACACTTCGGGGAAAAAAACTAGCAGGAGGGGCGAGATGCCCAACGAGGAAGCCACACAGTGCAGCAGAACCTGCCAACACTGCCACCAAGTGGACAAAAAAGGAACCTCACTCCTGTTTTTTTTTTGTAAATAGTTATATTAGTTTTTATCTGTGTTAATATTTTCAATCTTTAAAATGCTTCATTGAGCAGGTTCATGTTCTCATAGCTATAGTAAGATCAATTTTCTAATCTGTTAAATGGGTTCAAAATACAGTGGTAACCCTACTTACGAGTTTAATCTGTGCAGGAGCCGAGCTCGTTAGCTGGTTTGCTCGTTAGCTGGATGCATTTTCCCCATAAGAATACATGTAAAACTGATTAATCCGTGTCAGCCGGCCAATATACAGTATACTTTAATATGCTAAATAATGTGTTTATATGGGTTTTTTAAAACATAAACGAGACAACGACGGTGCTCGTGTAGGCTGGCAGCTAAGGAGGACAGGAGGACGGGCGTACGTGTATGGCATGGTTACACTTATCATATGAAAAGTAAAAGTAAAATGTATCTAACTTTCTTGTTCACTACCTTTTACTGTCTTTGTGTCGCTTTCACTAGCACTTTCACTTTCACTGGACAGCGGTCAAAGGTAATGACTGACCTCTTCTTCTACGCTAGCATCTAGGGGATGCTACGACCGCCGCGCCCCTAGCGGTTGGCATACTTGAACTAATTTATGCTACTCGTTACTTGGAATTTTATTTGTTTCCTGGAACAAAAATATTCAGAGATCTCGACTCGTTACCTGGAATACTCGTTAGTAGGGATGCTCGTAAGTAGGGTTACCACTGTACATTCCCTGAATTGGTATGTAATGGCAAAATACAATGATATACTAAAAGTAATAAGCAATTGGCTATGTAGCCTGACTTATGTTATAAAATTACAGACAAAATAAAGATAAAAAAATTAAATTCCACTCCTGCTGATTCTGATCATGTATCCTTGATATGTATTGTAATTTTTAATGCATTTTAACTTTTTAAAAATAGAAACATTACCATGTATGACACTGTATCTGATACTGCGAACATTATACAGCAAACATTATTTACTTTTTAAAGCATATTGAAATGAAAAATTTGCATAACATCTCAGTGAGCTGGATGTAGACTTTGTCACGATGCCACGATTATTCAGCATAAAAATCCATTTTAGCATCCTTAAGATACCTTCTCATATACAGGGGTTGCTGGAAGGACCATTAATAGTCTAGAAGCTCATGAAGGAACCTCGTACTACATTATTAAGGTCCCACCATTCCGAGTTTATTGAAGAAAGTATCTAAACTTCCTCAGAGAACCGCTCTTTGTAAATGGGATGCTGGCGGCTACTAAGAGGTTCAAGTTGGGGAACCACAAAGCAAGCTTTCATCACCCTGTATCAGTGTTTTTAGAGAGGTTCCCCCGTCCGCTGTGTGTGTTAACCTGTGTGTCTTGTCTTTCAGAGTGAGCGAGTTGAGAAAGGCCAGGGAACATGAGAGTATCCAGAAGAGCCCCCTCACAATGTGACATCACTCTCCAGACTTCTTTCGTGTTTTTCTGTTTCAACCAGACGTTTTACAAGAGGAAAAAAAATCTAAAAGAATGGGACGGCTGCAACTCCAACCTATACAGTACTACTGACTACTGCTACTATATAACAGCATTTTTTGTTCGTATCTCTCTCTTCCTTCTGTCTTTCTTTTATGGCGGAAAGAGCAAATTCCCGAGGAAGAACATATTTTTGCTTCGTGGCATTTTTTGCACTTTTTTCATGGATTGATTTGTTGCTTTTGGAGAACATGGAAAAACGTTTTGCTGGGAAAAAAAGACTGAAACAGGGTGAGGATCACCGGAAGAAGAAGATGAGGAAAGACGGTGGAAAAAATATGGAATCGATGCAGAAACCTGGCAGGACCCGGCTTGAATTGTATCTCATTGTCTAAATTTGGTGAGCAATGTTGTTACCAAAAAAAAATGTCTGTAAACCCATTTCTTATTATTTTTGTATTTTTTTGCATGTTCTTCAGTCCATAACTACACAGATTAGACATGAAAAGAATATCTCTCTGTAATTCTGTTCCACAGCTTGCACCCCATCGTTACTGCTGAAAAGATGGGGCCGCCTATGAATGTAGGAGAGTCTAGAGGTCAAATTTTGGAAATGAATGATTCTTAATGTATTTAAGTGTCAAGTGTTGGCCAATTTTAATGAGCAAAACCAGTGCAAAGATGAAAAACTGAGATGCCTCTAAGGCGAGACATTCGGTCTGCGATTTGTTTTCTTCAGGAATGTATTGAAGACACTAAACGCCATCGTTGTTCTTAAGGATTTTTAGTCACCTTGTGTAAGTGGTTCTTTGGGGAAAATAATGCCTCGTTTTTGGTTCTTCTTGTAAAAGTCATTGAAGATGCTCTTGTTCTGTTTCAAAACGACCTTCGTGGGCTCTTTAGGCCTTGTTGAAGGGAAGATCACATACATTGCCTTGATATCTTAGAGATTCTCTGAAGGGTCCCTAAGCTAGCCCTATAGCACGGGTTAGACAGATCCATATTTTTGACAATTTGAGCGGTTTCTGTACATAAAGAGGGTCGCTGGTACAGCACGTGAAGCAAAACATTTATCTGAACGGGATTGTATTTTAGAAATATATTATTTTATTCATTATAAGGGGTCAAAACAGGTCAGAGTTGAAATCTGAATATTTGTATAGTTTTGTTTGAATGCCTAATAAGTATGGTTGTATTGTTTTGTATATATTGTAAATACCTGGGATAAAGATGAGCTATGTGCATGAAAAATCCGAAGATATGAAAACAACACAAATGGAAAAAAAAAGATAAAGCATTAGTGGCTATGCTCTGTAAAACTATTTCACTATAAGAGTATTTTATTTTACTTTGAATGTTCTCGAGAAGAACATTTTGCTGAAGCATGACCTTACTGCGAATATGAAAAAATACTGTACTTATGAGGTAGAAGAAAAACAGCATTATCATTAGACGAAAAGGTTTTGTTTACATCCGTTTGGTTTTATCGGGCTACCAAGAGTCGAGAGGGGTTTTTTTTATGGTTTTGTTTTGATTTTTTTTGCCATTGGTGCCAAGTAATGTGAATGCTACTGCTTAATGACTAAATTAAGTTCATCTTTGCTGATAATCATACACTACAATAAGACTAACATTAGCTCTCATTCGGTCTCATCATCACTGACCAGTGAACACAGAGGGTAAGTACTTACAAAGGGTAAGTAGCCTTTTAGGCCTTGTTCAGACTGCAAGCTTAAATGTGATTTTTTTCATTGTATCCAGATTAATTGATGTTAAATCTGATTTTTGCTCATTTGAAATGCGACTCCAGTCAGATTTCTACATATATGTCTCGATCTGGACTCTCCATTTGGTGTCTTTTGCATCACAACATCAAAGAAGTAAACAAAGAGCTGGATGAAAATGAATAGAAAAGCTCGTAACACTCATAATGGCGTCTGATTCGTACCAGCCAGATGCCTGGTAACGGCATCCACAGGAAAAGCCCTGCCCCCTTTTCTTTTGTTGTGGAATTATTTGCATATATAGTAGCCAAAACAGCCTGACTGAGGCTGGGCCTGGTGGTTAGGGATCTTTTCTTGTGACCTGAAGGTTTGCTGGTTCGATCCCCAGGCAGGTCATGACTGAAGTGCCCTTCAGCAAGGCACCAAACCCTCAACTGCTCCCCGGATGCTATGGATAGGGCTGCCCACCACTTCGGTCACATGTTCTCACGGCCGAGTGTGTGTTTCACTGTTACATGATCTAATAAACTTGTTTTTCCAGTTATGTGAGTTAAAAACTACAACCTATTTTGGGAGGGGCAGCCGTGGCCTATTGGTTAGGGACCCGGTCTTGTGACCTGAAGGTCACCGGTTTCACTCCTCCCCGTGCACCGTGAATAGTGTTCACTAGTGTATGTGTGCGTTCCTCTGCAGGTCAGTGCACTTTCATAACCAGCCTGGTCCCGTACGGCTGGAATAACCACCTGAGGTTGCCGTGAAATCTGACAGCAAGGTTGCTTGGAGGGTCAGATGATGGACCGCCATCTCTCCTACATCCATACTTGAAAGCCACATCACCAGCATAGCTCCAAGTCTCAAAAGATCTGAACCAAATCATATTTGCCTGCAGTCTGAACATAGCCTTAGTCTCCCACATTGTCCTTTTTATTGTCTCATAATGTAAATTCCCATCATTTTGATCATTTCCACCATTTTTATGTATTACCATATTACGTAGACATAAACCGTAACTCCTCCCACAAAACACTAAAACTATAATGCTGCTGTCTGGATATGATAGTCTATGCTTCCTCTAGAAATGTCGAATGCAACACTGAAAGAAAGGCAGATGATGCTGTTAGAGCATACAGGACGTTTGGTGCTGAAGTCGACGGCGTGACGCGATCCTGAGAGACCCCCAAAGGTTAAGAGGTTTGGCCAACGTTGAGCTTTGGCTTTGAACCACATCCAGGAACTAAAAGTAGCTTTCGTCACATGTTCCAGCAGCTTCTGGGGAGGATCTGGTCTGATAGGTCTCATGAAATTTCAGTATTTTTACATAAATGGGACAAATTGAAGAGTTCATTTGCAAAAACCGATATCTCTGTCCAGTTTCTGACATCGTTTGACAATGCCTGATACTCCGTACATTGTGTGCAATTTTCACGATGAACGGCTCAAAGGAAGTGGCCCAACGTGACTGAGAAAGACGTTTGGTTCCATTGACTTCCATTAAAAGCAAAGTAGGTTGCTGTGAAGTCGGGCAGATATTGGTTTTTGCAGGCAAACTTTTAAATAATGGTATTATCTCGTGCATTTTTTGTATCGATTTGATTTGTTTACAATGTTAATGTCTTCTGCGGTGTTATGTCATGTTTGCTTTTTGGGTTTTGGGACTTATTTGATGGAGTACGTTGTGTTTTCACATCGAGTGTTCATGTGGGAAGTGCCTATTCATATTTGAACTTGCCGCAAATTTCAGTCGGCGTGCAAGCAATGTTAAAAAAATGAACAAATTGACCTTGGCAATGAATGGCGACTTGGGTAATGTAAAGGGAACTCCATTCTCCATCGCGTTGAGGTTCTTTTGTGTGTTCTTTTCCCTGTTTTTCCCCTCCCTATTACCCATTCTGCAGAATGCTCAGTTTGCTTATCTAAAGCCTATTGGAACTGCCAGTCGAAACCATTAGGACTGCACTCAGACGTCCTGAGGTTATTGCCTTGCGTTCGTTCATTCCGGAAGCAGTTTAGGTTGTCAGCTATTGCACTGCTATGGCAACTTGAGAAGGTCTTATTATGCTTGCATGGGAAACATTAGATAACCGGGTGATGAAAGTGCACCCAAAGCATGCTTATTTTTTGTAGATTCGGTAGTCGGGTAGACTTGTTGAAGAAATAATGTTCTGTAAAGCAGCGTTGGTTTAGTAGCTCCTAGAGGGATCGATGAGATGGTAGAGGAGAGACCTACAGCGAATGGGCACCTGTATTAATATACCTGGGGGTGGCACAGATGTTTCTCAAACGAGGTTGAGTTTCTACTTGAGTTTTCACATTGAAAGTCACATTCTTTAGCTTTCGGTCACATCAGCTGGTCACGCATCTTCAGACGTCCACGTGTCGGAGTGTCCGCCGCACTTTCGGGCAGTTAACTGCGACCTCTTGAGCGAATCGTAGTGAAGACAGAGCCTCACTTTTGTATTTTTACTCAGGGTGCCAAAACTGGGGAGGGGGAAGTAGAGCAGGTCACTGGAGACTCAGCTGCTGCTTGGTGGGGGATGAAGAGCCAGAGCCGGAGCCAGTTTTGATCAAATTACTGTGATTTAGATTCTTTTTCACGCTGTTCGTTTTTCACGCGGGGGGCAGGAATGACCACTAATTCGGTGCTTCAGTTGTTCCCGAATCCACGTTTAGAGCATCTCTGGTAGCAGAAAAGTTAGTCGCAGTGCTTTGTTAGGTGAGCGACAGACCATTTCAGACCAAAACACTGCCATTGATAGACATAACAAACATCTTTGACCTTTCGGTGATCTTTTCTCCCCACTGTAGTTACCCTTCAGGGCTATCGTAACACTGGACACAGTCACAATATACTTCTGAGCACCCGAAGAGCCTCAGGTCGTCCATAGCCGAGGCCTCTAACGTTCAACTCGGATATCTCATTTATCATTACTTCAGACTACCTTTCCTCCTCTTCTGTTAGCTGCACCCGTACTCAAGAAGGCACACCGAGACAACCGAGCCCAAACCAGTCCCGCTTTGTGGACGCCGAGCAATAAACATGTCTCACGAAGTCGAGACCTAATGGAGGCAACAATTGGGCACACGCGACTTCCAACTTATGCAAACGCCGTTTAGGCTATTGCGAGATCGTTCCGTAGGCCTAGTTCATGGACAGCAGTTTAATAGGACACCCTTTACAGATCTGCACGTTTTCATCGCTTCCAAAAAAAAAAATACCCAGAAAAACAGCGGCCCTGCTTTTACTCCAGGCTACTGGGGCCCTTGACACTTTGCATGTATAACTATAGTGTTAGACCTCTTTTTCTCTCCTCTCTAGCTGTCTTTCTCTCTTGTCTTTCCTGTTATGTAGCCCTTTTCCTTCCCTAACCCCAATGCGTTCAGCGGTTTTTATTTATTTATTTATTATTTTGATCATTTCTGTATTAGAACTGACTTTCTTTCTTTCTTTCTTTCTTTCTTTCTTTCTCCCCGTCCCTAGTTTGTAAGCTTTATTTTTGTAACTGTGCATGTAAAACCGTCACTGAATCGATGGCTATGTTAACAAAAAAAGAAAATCACAAAAAAAAGAGAACTCAGCTGCTGAAGCCATGCAAAATGTTTTGAATTGCCCTTAAAATATGAAAGATGTTTTCTGAATGCTTTATATTCTTTCTGCTGTAAAATAATAAAAAGGGGGAAAATGAAGAAAAGCAATGCTTTAGACTGTGTTTTCATGGCTTTGTGTGCAACACAGCTTTTATCGGATCTTTCTATTCATTGTTAAACGTTATATAAATTAGGGGCAGGGGCGTAGCAGCAAATTCGGGGCCCTGTACACTCTCAATGTCAGTGGGCCCCTATAAATGCCAGTAAACGAGGCACATGAGTAAAAAAAGGGGGTATTTATTTAAATAAAAAAGCATAAATAAGGTTTTAAGCTACAAACAGATCAGATTATGTTGATGTAGCTGTTTACATGTTGATATGCAGCAGAAATATTGCTGGTGGATCATTTATTAAGTCTCAGCACAGAGTTTCACTTTTAGCTCTGCTGTGTTAGTAGACAATAGGCTTTAGCACACACACTGAACCACAAGACTAACTTACTTTAAACTTAAGGTAAACAACTCGCATTAGGCAGCAATTCTACCAGTCAGCAGCTAACCAGCTCGCTCTCTCTCTCTCTCTCTCTCTCTCTCTCTCGCCACTGTTTGTTTCTGAAACTGGTAAAAGTTGATAATTAACGTTAGCAGCTCATAATTGTCTTTATACTTACAGCCGCAAGCAGCCTGGTTGGCAACTAACTAAACTAACGACTTCACGTGAGCCTACAAAAATCAGCCGCAGCTGTCTGGAGTGGACTACTTTAACTTTAATTGGACTTTGCATAATAAGAAAACTAGGTTCACCTTTGGGAAAGAAAGCCGTCAACAGCTGTCTCCCCTCATTCTGCCTTCTTTCTTTTTCCTCCCTTTCTTTCTTTTTTGAAATCCTGATTACTACTTTAGCACCCAGGTCATTCAATCTAGGCTCACTGACATTACACTTGTCGCTAGTCGCTGTTGGACTAAACCATTTTGGGCCTCCAAGAGGGGGCCCCCAGAATGTCCAATATGTTGAGAGTACTGTGACAAAAGTTAATTCCCTCAGTTGATATTATTAATACATTTGAAATATGAATTAATAAATAATTTGAGGGCCCAATTCATTCGAAATAAAAACATCAAAAAATAAATTAATTCAGGATTTTTATGGGCCCCTCTCCTTACTCGGGCCCTGGGTAGTCAGGTCCACTTTTCCCCCCACTTCCACGCCCATGATTAGGGGTGCAGGAAAAAAATCGCTTTGAGCTTTTGCGGGTGTGGATGTGCCTTCTCAGCCACCGTAGTGCTAGGCAAAACAAGGAAGCAGCGTCGGCTATGTACAGGCATGCACATAGACATTAATACGTAGACGCGTCACTGACTGGGTTGGCCCGCTGATGTAACTCTGTGTCCGCCATATTGGAGGAGGCAAAGCTGCGCTGTGAACTAATACAAGTGAATGGACTGAACTTCATAAATCGCCTTTCTACAAAGTTATTTAAGCTAGTGCGTTCATTCACACATTCAGATGTTCACTAATATACACTGGGAAACTTTTAGGCACAAAAAAATTTTGTCTTTAAAATGTTAGAATGGCCAAATACAATCAAAAACTATTCGTCAGTCTTACCTGTGAAAGGTAATCCCATGTGATCCCGTTTTGACTGTAAAATGGTTCGAAAAACTCCACGCAGGACCAGAGTGAGGCATCTCTCTCATGTTATGTTGGTCGCTTTTGCCTCCTCCAATATGGCGGCGATGTTGACATACGAGTCAGCGCTCAATGCCGCGTCTAGGTATTAATGTCTATGGGCATGCAAGTCAAGCCGCGGCCTTTGAAAGCAAACATTTGGAAACACTTTGGATTTTACCGTCAACCCGGCCCGGGTAAGAAAGGGCTTGACGTGACTCATGCGATTTGCAGAGATTGCAACAGTAAAGTAACGTATTTTGTTCATATTTGAAAGAATCGGAAAAAAATCGATTCGCTCGATTCCCAAAGATTTGCAGCCCTTATATAAATGCATTGTTTTTAATTAGTTGTTAATCATAAATAATTATTCATTGTTAATTGATTGCATTAATTGTAATAGTACAAGCCAATCAACACAGCTAGCCTGGTGGTTTATACACTCAGCAATGAGGTCTTGGGTTCCAATCCTTATTTGGGTGGAGTTTTCATGTCCTCCCTGTGTCCTCCTGGGTTTGGTTAAGATAGTGGAATGCCCTGAGGGTTTATAGTAAATCTGTCAGTGTTAAATCAACAATATTAGAGCTAAATTAACACTGAAGGTGTCAAAATATAACACTCTCGGTGTTAATTTAACTCTAATAGTGTTGATTTAACACTGGCAGATTTACTGTGTAGTGGACTCACCATAACCCTGACCAAGATTATCAGTAAAGATAATGGATGGATGGACAATTAAAACACCACCTGCTGCCATCTGCTGGGTATTGGTAGCACTACAACACTGTTTTGATTACTGATGCATCTCTAAAACTCATATTTTGTATTCTTTACAGATAAAGTGGCACATTTCAGGCCCGGTGCTGATACTGTTTGAATAGTAATTTACTCAAAATTAAATGTTGAGATTCTGGATTTCTGATTTTCATGAGTTATAAATCATACGGATCAACGTTAGAACTAAAAACGACTTGGAATGTCACTTATAAAATATGAAATATATGACCGTCTCAACTGGAAGCGACCGTCCACCTGGAGGACTGCATCGTACACTAAAGTGTTCACCCAGGGCAGAGTGCCAAACCATATCTGGGCATACACACACCCCAGGGTTATGTAGAGCCAGTTCACCTGATCTCCATGTTTTTGGACTGTGGGAGGACCAGATGAAGACTTAAACCCAAGACCTCAGTGCTAGAGGCAAACATGCTAAGATATGGTAGCATCGTGCCCAAAAAAAATAAATAAATAAATAAATAAATAGTACACATACACAGAGAGATGTTTAATTAAGAAAGAACTTCTTTTAAAAGGAAAAATTAGTTAAAAATTAGGGAAAAATTGGACTTTTTGCTGAATTACTTCATTTTAGCTTCTCAGCTGCTGAACTGCCTGATGGCTCCATTGGCTGTTGTAATGTTCATGATCTCAGTGATGTCCAGTTTATAGTATTCTTTTGATTGTAGTTTTGTGCCGAGTGAGCATTTTGTCTTACTTGCTGGAGATGCACTTTAGATTAACAGTGTAAGCTGGACCTGGAGTCTTGATGGAGTGAGTCACACTCAGGGTTTATGGGCCAGGTACAGTAAATGCCCTCTGGGCCTTTATAGTACTGCAGTGGTCAATGGGATTGGTCAGGGCTACTCGAGCGGGGCTTAAACCGGATGCATATAAAGGTGCTGTAAGTAACGGAGTTTCAGGAGAACCTCGGCACTTCTACATCCACTCAGAGCCACCTGGAAGTCTCCAAAAACTCCAGAAGGTGAGACGAATCGCTTTTATATTGTATTTTTATGTATTTCTCATTGTGTGTAAAATACTTAAATAACTACATAATTGCAGTAATTATTATCTTTTAAAAAAGTAATAATAAGGTTATAACAATATTAGTACATAGTTATCTATTTTTATATCATACAGAAATGGATTTTTGAATAAATGATGGAATAAATCATTAAATAAATAAATAAATTTATTTATTATAAATTTATTATTAAAATTATTATTATTATTAATTTATTAATTAATAATTATTAATTAATAATTATTAATAATTATTAATTAATAATTTATTTATTATTATTATTATTTATATTATTATTATTATAAATTTATTAAATAAATCATAGACAATTAAGTATTATTTTAAATAGATTTAATTCAAAGGCCTGGAAAAGTTTTCTCTTGCAAATCAGTTGAATTGTGACACATTTGTTTTATTTATTATATTGATTTATTTGATTATTTTTGACATTTGTGTATTCCTTTTTAAAAACATTGTCAGTATAAATATATACTTTATATAAGGACCAGTACTGACCATTAGTCATCACTGCAGTGTTCACTAAAATAATGACTCTTAAATATTTGAGTGTTTTTAAATGTTGACGCTTGTTACTTGATTTTGTATCGAATCTGGTAAATCATATGATTAATTGGTTGCAGGACTGCAGATGGAGAAGTTCTTTTGTCTCCTTCTGATGCTGATGCTGGTGTCAGTGTGGTGTAAAGAGAGCCAGACAGTACAAAATGATGCTGAGAATATAAGAGAGGTAAATACAGTACAGTTCAAATTCCTTTCCAATAAACATTCTGCCAAAACAGTTTTGTGGGCCATTAATGACCAAACCAAACGTACTGTAATATGTGATGCTTTGTGGGATACTGTTTTAAAAGCCAGTGACGTGCAGCATGTTGTTTTAAACTCTTTGTGACCAGCTGCTGGAGCTGCTCAGGTCAGTGGGTCAGGGAGACAGACAGTCTGTAGAGGACACAGGATTGGGAGGCTCTCCTGATGAACTGTTGGACTCCGTGGAGAAGAGGGATCTGCCTCGACTCGGAGTGTCCATCTACAGGCCTTTAACTTCCAGGGTCCAGAGCGGGTGTGTATCTTACAGTCACTGCATTGACCACAACAGAGCACAGCATGTCAGCATGGTTCTGTTTATAAATGAGCTACACCACACTTAACCACACACTGTAAAAAATACTGTAAATTAACTGTGAGATACTAGCAACAGAGGCGCTAGCATTTTACTGTTAGTTTACAGTATATCTACTGTTTTTTATCAGTATTTTACTGTATATTTAATTATTGTATAAGACAGCAGAATAACTGTTTTTATGATAATTCTACAGTAAATACCAGCATGTTACTTGTTTTTTTTACAGTGCCTATACTGTCATTTTAATTGCGCATAGATAAACATTGTTTTTTTACAAAACTTTAGAGCAGCCATTCTCAACTGGTGGGTCGCGGACACATTCTGGGCGGGTCGCAGACAGATTGTAAAAAATAAAATTTTAAACCATTAAAATAGTTAATGCTTATATGATTTTTTCCTCGTCTTTTACGTTGAAAACAGAGAGACAGGCGTCAGACGCGTGCAGCTGTTGCGTGCAGTATTCTCGTTGCCATGGTAACCACCATTTGCCGGTTATCAGTGTTGCCAAGTCCGCTTATTACAAGCGACGTTAGGCTTGTTTTTTTTCTAAAGTCGCTTGCAAATCTCGTGAGTGGCGGGTTGTGGTTTTTTGAGCCTGTTTTTGAACGTGAATTTACTTATTTCGACTTGACTTTCTTTCCGAGTGAAACTCTTTGATTATCTCCCAGCTCCCCATAACAAAGCAAAAGATGAGAAGCACAAAAAATCTGCACACTGAGGCTAACAAACATGGGTTTCAGTGCCCCAAAATACAATGGCTCAAAACAAAGAAATGAGCAAAAAAAAATAGCCACCTACATAGCCTGCCATTATATTAAAAGTGTTTAGCATAATTTTGTGTTGTTTATGTATGATGTCATAATAAATATTTACCTTTATACCAGAGGCGATTGCTCTAAGACTGCAAGGGAAGCTCAGCTTCCCCTAAAATGTCAAAAAATAAGTGATCAATAATATACTGTTGTGTGTACATGTCATTGACTAAATATGCGCTACAACGCGCTCAACTTTTGTTCAGAATCAGCTTCTTATCACTGGTAACGACGCAGCTTTCCTCTCATTCACGCAGCTTCACAGTGCTTTAAACAGGGTGGACGCTCACCGTCCACAGAGTTCAGTGGTAAAGCAAAGCGTGCAGCGAAACGAGACGAGTCATTGGATGAATCCTGGGCTTTGTCCCGCCCATCGGACGCTCAGCGTCTATGGGGCAGTGGTCTGGCCACGGCTGGCCCGGACGCTCAGCTTCTGCATGATGATTGGATGATGTGTCTGAGGCTGAATCCCTTTTTGATTGACAGCTAAATGAGCGAATCAGTGATCTTTTTGTGTAAACATCCGTGGGAGCATTTTAAAAAAAAATTTCATTCTGTTCTGAGTTGAACCGAAGACTTTCCTAATCCTCTTAGCGGCATTTTCTTTGTTTAAAACGATTAGCGACAAGTCGAGCTTCTATTTCTGGTGGTTTTTTGTACCTGCTTGTGTTTGGAGACTGACTTCTATCACTCTTTCTGACTTCTATCGCAGTTTCTGTCCAGCGGTAGCACTCACAGGCGGACACACTTCACACCAGCCTCGCGCCAGTAAAGAGCTTCTCCTGTTTTTAAAGCGGCTCAAGTCTTACACCCGCAACACCATGAGCCAAGGCCGTTTAAGCAGCCTAGCTCTGCTGGCCATTGAGAGGACACTAGTCAAGTCCCTGGAAAAGACGCCTTGTTGGTACGACAGGGTCACAGATCATTTTCTTGAAAAGGAATGGAGGGTAGAATTTACGTATAAATAAACCGACACATTTTATGATGTAGGCCGAAATTGAGCTTCCCCTCCTTGAAAGACCAGCATCCGCCACTGATTTATACTTTTTAAAAGCGGCCTCTGTTTTACAGAATGTGGTGGGTTGCCAGTTGGGCTTACTTTGGGCTTGTTTTCATAGAGCTGGTTGCTTGTTTCTATCCCAAATTCTGGCAACACTGCTGGTTACTCCTCTGTTTAAATTTGTGATGACGTTCGGAGGCAAAGAATTGGGTGATAATTTTATGCTATGTGCTTTTAACAGCTTATAAATATGTAATAATATGTAATAATGTATTATTGTATTAATATACATGTTATTTTATTAATAACACTTAGGTTATTATTAGTATATTATAATCATATCAATTTGTAAGTAATGTATTAATATTTATTAATAATATAAATTTAATTTATGCTCCAGCACCCCCTCAAACCCCCCTGAATCAAGCCAGTCGTGTCCCCCCTGAAATCTCTTTACATGCATATGTATGTTTAAATGTGTTTTTGAAGGCTATTTTTCAAAAATAAATTTATTTGGTTTGTATTCTATAAAAGTGGGTCTCGACTTAATGACCATGAGAAAATGTGGGTCCCAGGGTGAGAACAGTTGAGAACCCCTGCTTTAGAGTACTTTTTTGTTACTTTAGAGTAATGAAGTATGCTAGACTGATGCTGAAATTTGTTTAGAAAAATACTGTTATTATATTGTCATTTTAAACCTTGCCAAAATCGGAATTAGCATTAGCTTGCAAATTAGCCAGCTAGCATGTTAACTTATACTACCACACTGTCTACATTAGCTAGGTTAGCTAAGTCCTATGTACTTTCTTGGCTAATGTTTATGTTCTAGTTATTAATAAATTCTTTAAAACAAAACTTGTTTCATTAAGGTAACAATTAACAAAATACATCATGATGAACCACAAGCGAACAGTCATTGATTGTTCCTGCACAAGGATTAGCATTAGCAAACTAGCCAGCTCTCACATTCAAAGCTAGCTAAACTATAACTGTGTAGAAGTTTTTCTTAGCTAGACTTAGCTAACCTGTTAATACAAAACTGAAACACACAACAAAACAACTTTTTATAACACTGAGGCAGCTTTAATAATGATAGATTATGACAAAGTAATCCTGAGGACTTGTACAGTACTGTACTGTAAAATGCTTTAATGTTGTTCTGTGTTGTCAATATACAGTAATACCGTAAAGCATTGCTATTCACAGCATTACTGTATTTTACCAAAAACAGCATCTTGATGTAATTTGACTGTATTTTACAGTAATTTTAACAGTGCAACACATCTTTTATCTTTCTCTCCATCTATGTGCCGTCAGTAAGAGCATGGACGCCTCCAAGTATCGCTTTTTCTATCCAGCGGAGAAGATGGCCAGGCTTCAAGGCCGAGAAGTGGCTGGTATATTTTGAATGACCATGCTGGCATATTCAGGCTGGAGACACTAAGCAGCTTCCAGCATGACCCCTGCATGTTATCAGAGGTATAAATAGCAGCATGAACCTATATGTACACTATTGTTATTAGTAGAGATGCAGTGTTTATATGGATGGTTATTGGGATATTAGCAGAAAATTCTAGATTGGATGCAAAATAAAAGAATCTGATGTCATCCTGGAATAGCACACACATTATGTGATGTGAAGTGATGTTAGCTGGGGGGGTTGGACAGTGTTTGAGTAGTTTCAGCATGAGTCTTAATCTCTAAATGAAATACTGTAATAATTTGATATTCTGGATTTTTGATTTTCATCACCTGTTAAGTCATACTGACCAGCAGTAAAACAAAAAAGCTTGGAATGTGTCGCTTTATATGTAATTAATATAAAATGACAGTTGACCTTTTTGAGTTAAATTAACACAAATGAACTTTTTGACATTATAATTTTTTTGATGTTGTCCTGTATTACTCCCCCAACTAACCCTTTGCATGTTATACTGAACAAAGTGTAGCAGTAGAGTTGTGATTATTGTGATTATAAAGGTTTTTCATAGACTACCAGTCAAACGTTTAAGTTTATGTTTTTGGTACAACCCTATTTAGTCATCCTACAGCAAGATAATGACCCAAATTATAAGTCCAAGCTCTGCCAGAACTACATCAGGAAACAACAACAAGATGGTCAGCTTGAAAACATGGAGTGGAGCACAGTCTCCAGACTTAAACCCCATCCAGATTTGGGATGAAAAGCAAAGCAAACCTACAAGCACCAACATTTATGTGACGTTCTGCAGCAGATTAGTGAAGAACTGTCTGAAGAATATTTGATTATTTGTCTGGTGGCAACTCTGCTAAGTTCAAAGTTTAGGATGCAGTGGAAAAAAACTTTTTGACTCGTAGTGCATATGTCCTTTCACATGTAACTTCTTATGTTCGTAAAAGAATGAAAAAAAAAGTCCAATAAACAATAAAACTTTTCTAAATGTGACATTTTATTTGTGATCAGCATATATAAGCATTTCCCAATGAAACCAACAATCCTCAAGCAACACTTCAAAAGCCTTAAGAGTATAAGCACAGAACAATCAGAGTGCAAATACACAACATCCACAACTCACATTATGCTCATAATAAATCAGGTATATGTATAATGTAGTGTATATACAGAATTATGTACGTGAATGTAATAAGAAGCCTTGTCTCTTATTACTGTGTACTGTCCTGTGCCAGTTTTAAACGCAGTACTTCCAAAAGCAGTCAGCTCCGTTAGCCCTCTTTCTGTACGGTCGCTTAATGCCAAGCAGATGACTGAGAGAGGTCAGATGGCCCGGGCTTTCCAGTAGAACCTGTGGGCAATGCATATATTCATATATTTACCAAATAAATCCAAATGAGAGGAATTATCTATCAAAAATACACCAGCCACTATCTGAGGGGTGTCCAACTCCAGTCCTGGAGGGTCGGTGTCCAGCAGTTTGGTGATATTTTTTGTTCTAAACCCGGTCATTACCTCTCCCAGTCTGGAGTTTGATACCCCTGCACCAACTATAGGTTCACGCTGCTGGTGTAGAAGCACAATTTGTATTATTCATCCTCAAATCTTATTCAGTGGCCGCTTTCTAACCACAGAGGTGCTCTAATTTGGATATTATTTAACCAAAAATATTAAGCCAACAGTGTCCTGTGCCACCGATGAAGGACTAGAGGTCCAACACTAATGTCTGACATTACATCTACAAGGTGGACAAGCAAGTGTCTTATTCAAGTATCTTATTAACACACCACCACCACGTCAGTGTCACTG
The DNA here is from genome assembly GCA_036984385.1 of Crenuchus spilurus. Taxonomy (NCBI): domain Eukaryota; kingdom Metazoa; phylum Chordata; class Actinopteri; order Characiformes; family Crenuchidae; genus Crenuchus; species Crenuchus spilurus. Next base: position 17,559 of record BRDA01010488.1, read on the forward strand.
CCGTGGTCATTATATTTGTCATAAATATATAGTAAATAAATAAAGTGTTACATGCTCTATTAAAGAGAAACGAGAGGGTCCGTCTTGTTAAGAAGCAACCCGGCCACACCACATTAAAAAAATCTGATCAACAACAGACCTGTAATCAGAAACTAACCAATGATCAATGATAATGGAGAATGTAGCTGATAAATAGAACAAGACAGCATCATTACATGGTTACGGTCTTCCTGCACACCTATAATGGCCTCTTAATTGGGTCAATTAGTGCAAGTACAAAGTAAAATAGCTGTTAATAAATAAGGTGTATGACAAATGTTATCATTTCACCTCTTTCGGGGCTTCTTTGGATAGCAGCCTTGTCATTTTGAGACCTTAAAAAAAGAAGATCTGTAGTTAATCTCTGAAGCTGGATCTGCAAAAGGCTTCCATAAATCACAATGACATGGGAGGCTTAAGAGTTGATATGAGTGGGTTATTAAGATAAGGAGAACAAGCAGAGTCAGCAGTTTTACCCTCTCTGGAGAGCAGTGGGGAGTAACCCAAAGCCGTCGCCCTTTGGAGGAGGTTGTTCACATCCGACACGGAGAGTTCCTCCAATCCAGCCTCCTCCATTGAGTCTAAAACCGTAACACACAATGCTATCACTGCTACAATCCAATCAGTGTCTCTGACCTGATGTGCTAGAACATAAAACGCAAGTCTTTAAATCAGGCTGCTTAAATTAAGCGGTTCTGTACGGCTAATCACTGTTGCTATAAAAAGGCTTTGACATTAAATCAAACCATAATACATGCCTTTATTTGTCTAAGGAACAGATTCTTAAGTCAGTCAGACATCCTATCAAATGTTGCTGACCTGTCAATACATGTTTGGTGACCAAATTGAGTTATTTTGCACTGGAGCGACAAGCTAATGGCTAGCTAACAACAATAGCTACTTAAAAACAATTAGCTTAAAGCCTCCACATTAGCATGCAGCTTTAAATCATTGTTAAATAATGTCAAATACACTTGACTGGATTCTGATGCTGTCTATCACAGATATACTGATACACAATTGCACAAAATTGTGGTTTCAATTTGATTACTATTGTTTTTAGCTATGTCGCTAATTAGCGAATTAGCTAAAGCATTCCAGACTTCTTGATTTTATTGGGATATGAAACTGGATTTTCTATCTAATAAACTATGAATCCATTAACCCATGATGACCAATGATCCTTACAGCATTTGAAATGCCTAAAAATTTATATAAAATATATTTGAAATAGTCAGTAACATCATAATTTCAGAACCTTTAGCCTAGCGTATAATGAGTGTATCTGTTCTATTGTTATTAGATTTTTTATCTACAGTCATACATGAAAAAATAGAATACGATGAAACTTTCTTGGTTCATAATTTAAAAATTATGTAATTTTTTAAATAATATATCATTTGTTTATATAAAAATATAAACAAATATTTTTTAATTAATTTTACATAAAGTGACAAATTTCAGGGTTTTTTTTTTTTTGTTTTCATGGTGATCAATATGGCTTATAGCTCATGAGTCAATAATGTAATATCAGTAATGTCCTGGTCAACAAAGCATTTTGTTGCTTATCAGCAGATGGAAGCATGAAGTGCTCTAAAATCTACTTTGGACTTGATAAAACAGTGGACCAACACTAGTAGATGAAACCATCACAGTCTGAATATGAAATATGTGACTTTACATGTAATTAATATAAAATTACATTGAAATGATGAACAAAAATGAACTTTTTCCACAATATTCTAATGTTTTTGATGCTGTAGAATATTGATTGGAAAGCTTTTACTCACCTGGTCCAGTGTAAGACATGTCTGCTGAGTCTGAAACAGGGTGTGCCAGCAGTGGGCCGATGGAGAGCAGGAGAAGGGCCCAAGAGAGGAGCAGGTTACAGATCATGCTGCTACCTTATCTACCAAATCTACACTGATCCACCGAGAGGAGCAAAAGCTGTGGACGAGTGTCAAATGGAACAGAATCTGAGGTTATATATACCCTCACTAGAATCTGAATCACACATTTCAAGCATCTCCGGTGTTTTATTAAGTATTTTGCATTTTGAACCAGTAGGGAAGTGAATGAACTGGGTAATAAAATGAGGACAGGATGAGGAGCCTGCGTGTTAGGCCCAGTGCTATAGTCTTCCATCACAAAATTGGATTGATTCTCTTTTTACTAGATGCATAAATTGAGGGACACAGGTGTCCAAATGTCCTTTTTTCAACCCTCATGAAAATCTGGGCGAATGCTTCTCTTAGTCAGACAATGACGCAGCTATCTATGGTCACTTTTATAGTGGCTGACAGTGGAGTACTCTTAATAGAAGGATGCTTTTAATCATATTTACTATATCATATATTACATCCATGTACAATCACTGGCAAATAGATTTCATTTGTATTTATTTACCAATAATATCACTGACTAATAAAAAATAGCATCCTCACCATTTGACATTTGCTTCCAGTTTAATATTCATATTAAATCCAAAAACAGTAATTTGGCATATATTGACCTCATTTAAATGTGGTACCTTTTTATTTGTGCCTACAATAAATATATTTATATGTATACATACAATAATAAGAGCGACAAATATAAGGTCACCAAATAACAGGCCTACAAGAGGACTTCCAGGTCTCGCTGTCATTTACTTATCAGTGAGAGTGATGCAAATGTAACATTTGCAAAACAAGATGGAGGAGTGTAGAGGTTCAAATACAACATTAACTTAGTTTCCACAACTCCTGATGCTTTAGTTGCATTTGAGGTGCACCTTTAATAAACCCAGATAGCAGATAGATTTGGGCCTAATCTGTGCCACTTCTAGGACTTATGGTTCAGTTACAGGCAAGTGTTCAGATACAGCAAGTGTTGTGTGGGCCAGATATCAGCCAAATGTTAATTCCTCTGGCCCTGATTTGGTCCACACCCGGCCCACAACACACCTGACATCTGGCCTATAAAAGGAATCTGCACAAACTGCATGACTTGGCTTTGTAATGATAGTCCGCGGTGGAAAAACATTTATATCAACTTCACTCCATTAAGTGTAGATGTCTCTCATCCATGACACCAGCAGATGGCAGAAAATGATATACAAACTACATTTAAAGGTGACTAACAAATAATATTTTCTAGACTTCTTCATGAGATGAAAGTTATATATATATATATGTGTATATATATATATATATATATATATATATATATAAATTATTTTATTATTATTAATAAATATTATATTATAATTGTAAAAAATTAAAATAATTAAAAAATATATTATAAATATATTTATTTATTTATTATATTATGTATTTTACATGTACACACAAACACGCACACATTTTTATATTTATTATGTATAAAACAGTAAAAAGTATAAACAGAATAATTTTGTATGATCAGTCAAGTACAGGAGCACAATATCACTACATTTTCTCTGAGCATTATAAAGCATGTAAGTATGTATTTAATTAATTATTTAAATATGTTTTGAGGAAAGTGATGTTGAAAATAGCTGACATACACAGGGAAAATGTAATCATATGTGAAATAATGTGAAAGAGAAGAAGAAGAAGAAGAAGAAGAAGAAGAAGAAGAAGAAGAAGAAGAAGAAGAAGAAGAAGAATGTACATTTATAACAATATAAATTGTTAAAATAAATAAATAAAAGTAAAGACCACAATGACGTAGCGTGCGCGCTCCCGTAAGGAGATACATGTCTCGGCCGGAGTGCGGAATTCGGCACAGCACCTGGCCGAGGGGAGGAGAAGTTTGTCCATGCTGGCTTACCGTCAACCCCCTGGCAGCTTTGTTTCATTGACAAAAACAGGGAAGAGTTTGGAGCTCAGAGCGGCTGTGAAGGCGGGTTTGTTGTCGGTGTCTCGTCGCTTTTCAGCAAATAACGACTATAAACAGACGTTAACCGGATGTACAGACGTTCAGGCTGTTCAACAAGTACAACTCATTCAGCTTCACACACGACTTCGACCTGAAAGTTGTCTGCTGGACTCAGGTGAGACACGGTTCACACTTTTCTGGAGTTTTCTGAGAAGAGGAGCAGAGACGTGTTTTAGTGTTTGTGTACTGAGGTGTAGAACATGTTCTGTCCAGGAATGTGGACCGACAGCTTCTTCATCTCAACGCATCACATCACACTGTGAGCCTTTTACTGCCCTTCTGTGTTATTACTCTGCTTTTTAACTGTACAGCTGACAAACTCAGCTTTCCACACATTTCTGTGCTTTAACTGAACTTTTCTCACCAAACTTTAACAAATAATGTTACAATTAAATCTAATGTTATATGTATAGTACAGGTTATAGTACATGTTATAGTACTGGTATATTCATGGTAAAGGTTATTGTACAGGTTATAGTACAGGTACAGATTATTGTACAGGTTATAGTTCAGGTACATTTATGGTGCATGTTATAGTACAGGTACGTTTATGGTACAGCTTATAGTACAGGTACAGGTTTTAGTACAGGTACATTTATAGTACAGGTTATTGTACAGGTACATTGATGATACAGGTTATAGTACAGGTACAGGTTATTGTACAAGTACATGTATGGTACAGGTTATTGTACAAGTACATGTATGGTACAGGTTTTAGTACAGGTACATTTATGGTACAGGTTATGAACTGATGGTATATTTTTAAACATTTAATATAGTTTTACCATCACATTTAACATGTATGTATGTATGTATGTATGTATGTATGCTATTGTACAGGTACATTTATGATACAGGTTATAGTACAGGTACAGGTTATTGTACAAGTACATTTATGGTACAGGTTTTAGTACAGGTACAGGTTATAGTACAGGTACATTTATGATACCGGTTATGGTACAGGTTTTAGTACAGGTACATTTATGGTACAGGTTTTAGTACAGGTACATTTATGGTACAGGTTATGAACTGATGGTATATTTTTAAACATTTAATATAGTTTTACCATCACATTTAACATGTATGTATGTATGTATGTATGTATGTTTAAGTGTTTGTATACAAAAGTCTCCTCGTTCCGCTCTGGCATTAATGGCATTAGGCTGTTGGGAGATGCTCAGTGTACCAGAAGTTCATTCTCAGTACAACTTCACTTTGGCGGCTCTAAAACATCCCAAGCCGTTATTGGTTTCTGAGATACTTACTACCACTCTTCAACCAGTACCCTAATATGTCCTTTTGGACGTCCTTCAGATCACATCCATCAGCCATAATGATAATATTACACTCTGCTACAACTGACGAGTGTGCTCACTTATTTATACATGCAGTAAACCCTGTTATGTATTATTTAGACCAGGAGCAGTTTGTGTCTTTAGATATGTAATGTTATTGCCTAGAACTGGTCTTTTATTCCATATCTTCTCATTTTCCACAGGTTCTCCTTGTCCAGCCTTGATTGAGGCCCTCTGGCCGGTGAGTGTCGGTTGTTTTGCTGGGGCCATGAGGAGTCATGGCGGAGCTGGAAGTGGATCAGTCAAGGCTTCCTAAGGTTCAGGAGGGTAAGACGTCACCATAACTCATAACTGTTTTATGGTTTCCTCTCTGCCACAGATAAGACTGTGCAGTGAGCAGATGTGCTTTTGTTACTTCTGGACTGAAAACATGTCTGTGATGTCTTGCTTGGCAGTCATAACTGTCAAGCAGCAGAGCGTGAATGTAACTGATAAGAGTTCTGGATCTGATGGACATTCCAGGTGTGTTTGGGAACGTTAGGATGTTTTATTTTTGATATGGAGTCTGAACTTGATAGCAGTTATTTGCTGTACTTGTGTTTCATTGTGATAAACTGCATAAACATAAATATACAGTCCAGGCTAATGTAGCACAAAGTCCAAAACGAGCATCTCTGAAGTGCTTGTGGTCCAAGTCAGCTTGGTACATACTGACCATGGCCTCCAAATTTCGTAGAACTCAGTTAGATTACCAGTGAGATGTTCTAAAACAACACTGATCTGTGGCAGCTTCACCTCACAACGTACGGGACTGCTGCTAACATTGTGATGCCAGGTAGCACAGACGACCTTCAGAGGTCTTATTGAGTCCATGACTGTTTTGGTGGCACATGGAGGACTGAAAGCATATTAGCAGTAGTAGTAAGTTGGTCTTAATGTTATGGCTGTTTGGTGCAAAAGTTTATTTATCTAAAAAAGGTTCTCTTTAATGTGTTTTGGAATGCATCTTTCATTATTAAAGATGCAACGAAATGAAAATCTTTGGCCAAAACGTTGAAACAATGAAACGTTTACTGAATACCGAACGCACTTTTTTTGTTACGGTTGCCACTTTTTTCCCCTTTTTTCACTTTTGTGTAAATGACATATTCTAAATGTAATTTCTAAGACAAAACAATTATTGCGTAATCTCCGTTCTACCTGTAGAAAATATAGCTACACAGAAATAAGCTAAATGTTCATGCTATTCAGGCTACTATTCATGCTAGTCAGCCCTAGTGGCTGGGAGGAGTACTGCACCTCCAAAAATGCCTAAGGACCTAAAGACTAAACTACAATATAACTTATATATGTATGCAAATGTATTCTGTATATATTATTCAGCCAAACATCGAAAGCGTTTGTTTTTGTCATTTTCAGCCGAATAATTCCGGTTGCCAGATATTCGGTGCTTATATAATAACCATGACTGAGAAACAGTGATTTATATTTAATGAGGTCAGTACTGGTGCTGATACTGTTTTGCATGAATTAAAGCATCGCTGTTTAAAAACTGAAATCTGTCATTCTAAAACAGTCATTGTTTTATATACACCGTATCAGAAACATTGACGTTGTCTATTTTTGTCTGACTGCAAGTATGTTTGGGTGATTTTTTTGATGCGCTGTGCTGAGAGAAAAATGGGGAATAATTTCCCTTTCCGCTCCTCCTTCCACAGACAATGCAGTCATTGTGTGGAGGCTTGCATTTTTACAGCTAAACAAGCACAGATGGGGGGTGAACAAAGCCTTTATCAGTCTGCAGTACATCACTGTCTAGGACATAACTGATGTCCACACTGATACACAGCATTTACACGTCCGAGTTGCTCATCACTGTTCTGCTCCAGTGATGAGTCACCGTGTTTATTTTCCTCCCTGAGAGTATCCAAAGACCCCTCTGATGGTTTATTTGGCCTTTCACTGCTTATTTGTTCACCATTTCCTGCAGCGTGGTGCTCCGTTTTCTCACCACCGTCTCTCGATCTTCTCCGCTGTCCTTCCGCAGTTCATTTGCTGTGTTTTGGCTTATCAGCTGCTGTGTGATTGGTGTTTTTCTGGCTGATGGAGACAGACGTGAGGGGGGAATTCTGCTCTCTTGAGGAAAAGCAGGCCTCTTCCTATTGACCTGTGACCTCTCCCCCTGCCACTGACCCTCCTCGTATGTCCACTGTCTCCAGCCGGACAGATATTTATGGCTTGCCAGGCCATTTTTTACATCAAGCTGAAGATAACTGCAGGAAGACGGGGGTGGAAGATGGAGAAGCAGAGATTTGGCCTCAGAGAGAAACTCTCACCTCTGTATCTCTCCATTTTCCAAAGGATCAGGTCCTGTTTTCCGGCTAAATGAGGTTGTTTACTTAAAAGGATGGGTATAAATTCATCTGTATAATACAATTATGTGTTTTATAAATTTCTATTGGGAACCAATACAATCTGCACTGGGTTTAAGATAGCCAGCTTACAGAAATGTCCTGCTTTTGGGAACGACCTGTACTCCTGATGGAGTTGTATCCGTGCTTGCTGGTTACTTGCCTTAAATTCTGCTTAACATGTATTGCTGACTATGTACGTTCTAGACTCTTATGAAACCTGCGGATGTCCTTCCTCGTGCTGACACCGCTCTGTGTAATTTGAGCACCTGTGTGGGCGGAGCTCCTGTTGAAACTCGTTAGTCCTCTAGTGAGCCACACCCTCAGCTTCTGCCCGACCTGAAGCAACACTTTTACACCACAGATAGTGTTGCACGCTGCCTGGCCGGATCACGGCTAATCCCATCTTCTGCACGACAAGGGGCGGAAAGGCCTGGAGGCTTCTGTTCTCTAGCAGGTGTCTGATCCAGTTAGTGGGGTAACGTTACATTAGCAGGGGATAAAGAGGATTTTTATTTTCAGTGCAGGTCAGGAGCACACTTTTTCCCTCCCATCTGCTGAAAACTGACTTGTGAATGGTCAGTTTGTTCCTTATAGATCCTACGAAGGCTGAAATATCAGAATAAGAATCAGGCTTTATTGGCCAAGCGTGTTTCCACATACAAGAAGTTTGTTTTTGGTCCCTCAGTAGCACAGAGTTAGAGCTGGGTGATATGGCCAAAAATGTTATCACAATAAATATACAGAACATAATATACAGGAACACAGAATTTAAATTACTCAAATACACAATTAAAGATTTCACTGAAACTAAACTTAGTAAATTTACATTTTGATTCCCCTGCTCAGAAGAGGTAAAACGTCTAACGTAAAAATGTAACAATTTTTATAATTAACAAAATATACTACTCTATTAGCACTTTTCCATCAAAAAAACTCTGGTTCTTGAACTGGTGACGTTCGTGCTTATGAGAACCTCGGTGCTTTTTAGTGAACCAGCCCGCATTTTCACTAGTTTTAGTTGAACCGAGGATACGTCACGGTGTACGTCATCAACAAAGCGGAATTATAAGCAAAGATGGCGGAGCGCATCGACTACTTGCGAGCATTTGTGCTCTTGGTACAAATGTTTGTTTCACTTCACAAGTCAAATCTAGAGCCGGTACATTCCCTCGTCCAGCTCCACTGTGCGATAGCTCCTTTTTAGAATCTCTGTCGTCCTTTTTTAGCTTCTTTAGCTTATTTATCACTCACTCTCTTGAACGAACAAAACCTGGCCGAGCTAAATCCTCCACCAGCTCGCTGTAGAGTTTCTCCTTTCTAATACTCCCCTCAAGTTTCTGCTGAAACTCCGGAGAACACCAAATAGATAACACAAACTGAGTTTCTTCAATGGACCACTGTATGCTACGAGTTGCCTCAGTGCGGAGGCGCGTTTGGTTCGCACTGAAAAAACAAGTATTTTTTGGTTCCCGCTGCGAATGAACGTTCCTGGTTCGGGGCGCTATTTTTGTTTGGGGAAATGCGCCGAACGCTTCAAAATTAGGTTCGTGAACCAGAACGGTGCCGGTTCCGTGTTGGTGGAAAAGTGCTATATGTGTCCTACGAAGAAGTAGACAATATAACAATGTAACAAAATAAATTACTAACAAGTGTTACTAAAACGCACATTCCTACTGCAAAGTTCTAAACCTTTAGAACTGTTAATGTACTGGAATTAACATATTAGCAAGCCTTTGACCTCTGACGTATTTCCTGTTGTAATTATACAGCAGAAACTTCAGAATGGAGCAGAAAAGTGAGAGGCTTATCATCGTCAACGAGGGAAAAATTATCGTGAAACAAATCGAGATTGTTTTTATCACCCAGCACTACACAGAATACAGGAGGCACTCTGCCCCCAACACTGCTAAGTAATGTTGGCTGGCTCAGGCATCTGCCCGGTGATCCATCAAAACTGGGGATGCTGCACTTTCCTCCGAGCGGGTTGGCTGCCTGGCGGCGATGTATCGGCAGCAGTTAGAAAAGAGGCGGAGCTTGACTTCACAAGTCAGGGACGTTACAAGTGATGGGAAGAGCCAACAAATGGGCGGTGACCAAACACGTTAGAGAGTAAATTTTTTTAAAAAAAGCTTAGACTAGTAACACACACATCAGTGCACACACACATTGGTGAATAACAGTACTGTAAAGAGAATAAAATACAATGAATATATAAACTCAGAGGGATAAACAGTGTAATCTGGGCTGTTTGAGTACAAAACGGATTCTGATTTGTTTGATTTTATGCTGTGATTGTTCATCAGTACGATGTGGGGAAACAGGCTTTTCTACAGTCTTGTTTTGACCCTCAGTTGGCTGAAGGGAAGAACCTGAAACAGGTGGTGGGTCAGCAGCGATTTCCTCTGCCCGCTTGCTGGTTCTGCAGATGTACAGATGGACCAGGGTGGTGCAGGTTAGCACCCGTGATCTTTTCTGCAGACCTGATGATGCGCTGCAGTTTCTGGATGTTGTGCTTGATGGCAGATTGTGATGGAGATGGTGACTGAAACAGCAGCTTTTATTTCTTTCCATCTGCTGTTGACTGCAAGATGATGCGTTCCTCCTTTTGAGCCTTTGGTTCTCTAATGGTTTTCCTTCTTGATTGCGAGGGCATTAGAACCAGATTGTTTTGTGAAGTTGATTTTTACGACTGGCAGGTATTTTGCGTGGTAAAGAGTGTTTGAGCTGTGTGAGCATGCTACTTAAGTTAAAATCTAGTAGTTTTAAAGGATAAAACAGCATCTGTTTCTATATCTACTGATGTTGAAGATTTTAGTATCACTACTGGAAAAGAAAATGTGCTGTCATGCCATCTGCATTTGAATTTTCCTGAAAAGTGACTAATGGGGGTTTTTTTTGGCAAGAGCTTGACGATATGATGCGTATCATGATCAATGATTCAATATATTCTAATGTATTACAGTACAATGAGCAAGATGATTTTATTAACCTTTGGTGACGATGTTACTAATCAGCTATGTTTGCTAGTTTCTTAACCTTCTGGAGTCGACTCTGCTGTAGAGCAGGATATTAACAAAATTCAGCAAAAACACTTTTTATCCTAGAAACAAAATTAAACATATCCCGGAAACCTTAATGGGTCTACTTTTCAAATGTTTATAAATTGAATCAAAATATCTTTTTAGATATTTGTGAGAGGAGCTTAAATAAGCAGAGACATATTTGCCAGAGCGAGTCAGACCGCTGCACATTTTTTCCCACCAAATGTCATTTTATATGGTAATGACATGTTAATTCCAGACATTCCATTGGTGGAATAGCGGCCATGGAATGTGAACAAAGACATCTCGCCTCAGACGTATCTCATAAATATTCAATTTAGGAACCACTGAGTGAGTAAAACATGTTAAGTCACATTTCTTAAGCTTTAGAAATAAAACCACATAAAATTTCTAAAAACTGCATTATCAGTACATCAAAATATAGACTTATGACGCTCTTCCTGTTTTGACACTGTTGTTGCTGAGTATTTTAGATGGGTATAATTTTTAAAATTGTCAAAATATGTCAGACTACATCAGAGTGTCTGAAAACCCCCTCAGACTGTAGGAGGTTAATGCTAACGTTATAAAGATGATTGTTTCTAACATGGTTAAAGTGGAAGAGTCCAGGTCAGGGCTGTAATTGTAATTCTTTATTTCACCAGTAGGGCTGCGTATTGGTATGAACTTGATGATACAATTTGTATCGTGATACGGGGTTACGATTCTACGTATTGCAGTGCTCTAAGCAAGGTGATGTATTGCATATGTATTTAAGATATAATTTCAGGAAAAGTGTTACTTTCTATCTTGCTATGTAGTAGTTTACTGTTTAATATTATTTTTGAGAATTTACTCAGTATCACATTACTCAAGTGTGTTATTCATGTTATTGTGCACTTTAGAGAAATATCAGTTTTAAATTACAATAAATGCCTCTTTTATTAGTGAAATACATTTTTGAATTTTACATTAGCTGTTATTGTCTTACGACCTCATTATATCCCAAAACACCACGAATGAAACGTGTATTGATATTTGCATTATAACATTAACCATCATGTAATTGCTGCTCACATAGGTCTCACCATGCTTGGCAGAGCAGTGACAGGAGCATCACTCTCAGGAAAACAGTACATGATGCTGGAGACGAATGAAGGCGTGTGTACTTCAGTGCTTTGTGTGAGAGGATGAGAGCAGGTGCATTTTGCTGGAATTAAGTGTCTTATTTATACTGGATTAAAGCATTAGACTGTGCATCTCTGACCTGCTGTAAGTCTGATGGCAGCCAACACTGGAAGGAGCACTAAGATAGAGAGCATCTGCCATCTGAGTTGCGATTCTCTGGTCATAGTGTCAGCGTCTTTGCCTGCCGAGCCACTCGTGCCCCTCATTTACTCATTTTTTGCTAGTTATTGTGTGTGTGTAAGCCGGTATGGGGTATTGCTTTGTGTAGCAGGGGGGCTAAAGTCTTATTGGATTGGTCTAGAGAGATGTCACTCTCCATCAAAGCTGGGGAAGCCCACAGATGGATGATGCTGTACCAGACATGATTGAGTATTGAGGGATCATAGAGTTAGTCCCATTAATTCACCGTCTGGAGTCTCAAGCTTCCACGCCATCTTTCCACCAGCTGCACAGGTCAGAGGGGTATGAGCAATACAGAGTCATTTATAAGCTTTAATATCCAAGAGTGTAGATTTGGACTCAACATTGATAACAACACGACTTGGCTACCCCCCACAAAACTATTGATGGATGTATGTTCACATTATAAGCCACGTTGCTCAAATCAGATTTTTGGTATAAAAAAAATGTAAGTGAGCTGCATCTGTAATGGCTTGTACATGCATATTGATACGTGTATACACGTCGCCTTTGTCACCAACAACAAAAAGCGTGAAATTTGTGCAGGGTTGCCAGGTTTGTAAAAAAAATACAGTCGACGTTAAAACTTCAGAGTTGGTGGTTTGCAGGGTTTTTGCACTAAATTAAAGAAGATCCTGAATGAGAAAGTAAGATTTGAAGATTAATGTTTTAAAGCTCATTGAAGTGTATGTGTCACTTTAAATTTTGGGCTTGTTTCTGTTTGTGTAGTGTGACTTTTTGTTACATCAGTAGGAGATTTGGGGGATCTGGCAACCCTGTATTTGTGAGACTGATTTTAGTAAAACTGGTAAACAGAGGTGTTAGTAGCTGATGTGTGATGGTGTTTAGCTCAGGAGGACAGTAAACAGGTGCTGGACTGTACATGATCAGGTGAAGAAGGTGAATAAATGCCAGCTGGCTGCTTTTACTGCTTTTACTGTTTTTACAGCGACGTGAGTAAACGAGAGAAGCCGACGCTGCCTCACACACTACACAAGTGTACAAGCAAAAAGACATGAAGTCTGATCTGACTCATTCAAGTCACATGACCACAGATCAATCAATCAATCAATCAAATTTTATTTATAAAGCACTTTTTACAACTGATGTCACAAACAGGGTTAGCAATAACAGACATAAAATCATTAATCCCTAATCCCCGGTGAGCAAGCCAATGGCGACAGTGGCAAGGAAACACTCCCTCAGAGCTGGAGGAAGAAACCTTGGGAGGAACCAGACTCGCATGGGAGACCCGTCCTCCTCTGGTCTGCTAATTCTAAGTGTGTAAGAGTCTACTTGTTCCAGAAGTCTTCCTGCTTCCTGCAGTATCTGACTGCTGCCAAGAAATTCAGCAACTGGCTGAAGAATGGGATGCCATGGTTCTTTCTTTGCAGTTCAGTTCAAAACAGTTTTCACTCAGAAGCAGCAGCAAGTCTCCATATCTATGTTCAGGGCCAGCGGACCACAGGTCTGCATGAAATAATATTAACAGTATTTAACATAATTACTGTATGTATGTTATTAAAATGATTTAAGAGTTGAAAACATTTTTACTATAAATTTTTTTCCAAAAATGATGCAAGAAGGAGTACAGCGCACAAGATTGGACTTGATTCTGAGGGTAACACATGAAAAAGAATGAGATGCAGGTGTTGTGCTACCCAAACTGGACCTTTGCGCAAATTAGCAGCAGCCACTCGTATCTTGAAATTTTCGCAGGAGTCGCAGCTCGTATCTTAAAAAAAAAAAATTTGTATGTTGGTCTGCTCGTATCTCAAGGTACCACTGTATAGCCAATAAGTTTAATGTTTTCCTGCGTGCTTTTCATAAAACGTATACGTTTTAAAAAGTAGTTGGACTTGAATGATGTTCTTTGTAAGAAAAGGCTTCCATCTTGCTATCATTCCTCACAGCCCAGACATATAAAGAATACATTGTCATCACATGTGGTACACAACCAGTACTTGCCAGAAATTCCTGCAGCTCCTTTAAAGTCACTGTAGACCTCTCGGCAGCCTCCTGGACCTGTGTTCTTCTCATCTTTTCATCATTTTTGGTGGGAAGATTCCATCAACAGCACACTTAATATGACATAAGTATTGATTAAGCAATTCAGGACGATGACAAATGGTACAAGACTGAACGAGGAGAGGTTTAAAACTCATTTTATTCACAAATCAAAGCTCATGTCCTCTTTTTGATCTCGGTTATTGCTTCATTTTGAATCCAACAAGCTGCAATAAAAAGCCAAAGCAACAAAAATCATCCATTTTTAAGCATCCAGAGAGGGTGGAAATTATATTGCAGTCAGCGTTATGGAACATAACTGACTGTGATCTAACTACAGTGGCTGCTGTCTCAATTACAGGGTGTGTGCTCTCCTCAGACAGCCTTTCCAGCACAGCCATGTGCTAAATCACCCAGTCTAAGCATAGAACCGTCCAGATTTAGAAGGGCAGAAGTTGGTAAGCTTGGTTTGTGGTCATCATGAGGGACAGCAGAGCATCTGTTTACATCTGTTTGTCTCTTTTCTTTGTATAGTATTTTGTTTTGGAAGTGTAAATAAAGCATCTACAGACACCTTGACAAAGTTCACAACTTGCATTATGGCTTCAGTTCCCATTCATAGCATAGCAATTTTATCTATTCTAAATCTGTATGTTCAGATCCCATTCCCATAAGGAGTTTAAAAGCAGTAAACAAATGAGGGTGAAGAGTATTTGGATAGACTTATTAGTATTAGATGACTGATTGGAATGGGATCTGAACATACAGATTTAGAATAGAGAAAATTGGGTGTTTAAATGCAAAGAAAAGCAATTATGGAGGCATGTTCTTCTTACATTACTAATACTACTACTAATTAAATTAATAATTATAATAATATCTGTGATTACACGTTTTAGATTGTAGACTGGTGTCAGGTTGCATAGGGTGCTTTATGTTAGACATCAGGCTGCAGATTTTTGGGGACCTGGCAACCCCGCTGTTGATTAACACACGCTGCCCACGGTGGATGTAAATTTGCCCTTTAGTAAGTAACCCTGCAAAGTGCGATAAAACACACATTTATTTTTTAACAAACAATTAAACACTAATTTTAAAAAGTGGTGAAGCGCAACAGTTTTCACCTTTCACCAAAACGACTCATGATTCAATTGACGATGCAATATGGCGGCCTCAGTCGGTGTTCGACCCGCGACCATTATAGATATATACAACTTATTCTAAGGTAAACTAATCAAATGACTTCATAGTTTATAATGTTTAGATGTGTTTTTAATCATTTTTATTAGTGATTAGATTTAGAGAATTATTAAATTCTGCTAAAAGATAACCCGAAATATTACACACTGTGCCTTTAATAATACTTAATACTAAAAAAAAAACCACTTGTTGCTGTTACTCGAGTTCAGGTTTTGGCTGCTCTACCCTCGACTGAAGGTTAACAAGAAAACACTGCCTCTCCACACTGACCAGACTTCCTGCTTTATGTCAGCAGCGCCATCTAGTGATGAGTGTGTCAGTAACAGCTTCTGTCTAAAGACCGGACGAGGCGCTATAAGTTATAATGCATTTCATTGTAAAAAATGTAATTGTTCATAAATTAGTTCAACAAAGTAAAGTATCATATTACATTAATTACACATAAAGTGACATCTTTTAAGAGTTTTTTGTTTTATTCTTGATCAGTGTGACAAAACAAAATGGATAGGAGTGTAATTTTACATGTAATTAATATAAAATTACACCTTTTTGAATTAAATTATAAACAAAAATGAACTTTTCCCTGCTATAGTCTGTTTTTGAGATGCACCCATATGTTAAACACACACGGTTGGTCACAGACCGACTCTCAGCACTTAAAGCTACACTTGCAGCTTGCCGACCAATTTTTACAATCTTTAAATTTTTTAAAACAAAATTGCCTATTTTTTTATGACTTGATCAAATACTATGAATTCCCTTAAAGCTAAATTGACCAACTGGCTGATTTTGCATTAGCTTTTTAATTCTGTGAAAATTTTAAATTCTCTTTAAAGGGGGTCAAGTATCCATCCATCCATTCATCCATCCATTATCTTATCCACTTAATCAGGATCAGGGTCAGGGTTAGTCCCCTATTTCCTCACTGGGCACAGGACCGGCCATTACAGACTATCCAAGCCCAGCCCAGGACAGCGCGCCAATCCATCCATCCCAGTTCACCTGATCTCCATGTCTTTGGACTGTGGGAGGAAACTCCACCCAGATGGGGACTTGAACCCAAGACCTCAGCGCTGCGAGGCGACGCCACCGTGCCACTCGCTTAGTATTATGCATTTTTTAAGTTTTTTCTCTTTGGTTTTATCATCATGCTGAAGATCCACGTTGAGATCACGTCAACCGGATATTAATGCCAAGGGCCGAAACTGTCAGTTCGTAATGAGCTACAGTTTAATTCACTGGGCAAGAATGAACAGTGACCCTAAATATTCTTTAAAATAAGCTTCAGTGCTTGACTGATGATGTGAACCTCAGTCTCGAGGCTTTTGTTTACTGCCATAACTGACTGCTTGTCTTATTGATCTAAACACGAGGTATGTAGAAATCCTACACTAGCCAAAGCCTCAACAGCAGTTTTTTAACGTTCCAACCCCAGTCATTTTCCTACAGTGCTGCTCTTTTATGTAGTTTGGCCTGGAGGCTGTCAGACATGCAGTAAAATAGCTGTGTGAGTTTTACAAGCAACTGAATTTATAGATCTGTTGACTTGATGCATGTAACACTAAAAATCAAGCCTTTTTGGCTCATTATGTTTAAAGTGATGGTTCTGGGAGGTAGGGTGTAGATGCAAAGGATGGTGGGAAACAGTGGTTCATTTCTTAGAAGCAAGTAGTGTAAGGATACCCATCCATCCATCCATCATTCCGCTTCCCCGTATCTGGGTCACAGGGGTAGCAAAGTAGACCAGATGTCTGTCTCCTCAGACACCTCTTCTAGCTCATATGGGAGGACTCCAAGGCCAGCTAAGGGATATGATCTCTCCAGTGTGTCCTGTTCCTCCCTGGAGTCTCCTCCCAGTTGGACATTCCCGGAACATCTCACCAGGGAGGCATTGAGGAGACATCCTAACCACCTCAACTCAGATTTTCTCCCCAATGTGTTTGGTAGCCAATCGACCCGCCCATTCATTAGGACTCTCCCTATCACTTGTCTCTGACTCTAGGAGGGCGCAGACTAGCACAGGCCTCCTCCGATGCATGTGAAGTCAAGCTCCGCCTCTTTTCCTACTGCTGCTGATGCATAGTTTGCTGTGCAGCCAACGGGCTCAGAGGAAAGCACAGGATCCCCAGTTCTGATGGATCGCCTGGCAGACGCCTGAGACAGCCGATATGTACTTAGTAGTGCTGGGGAGAGAGTGCCATCTTACCCGCGTGCTGATGGCAAGCAGCCTGAACTGAGATTTGAATAGCAATCCTCAGATCATAGTGGCAGTGTCTTAGTCCGCAGAGCCAATCAGGGGCCCTCACTCTGCAGTTTTAAAGACACCAACAGAGTGTTTGTCATAAGAGCATCACATTTTAGTTCATTCTACTTTATTTTTTTATTTATTTACCTCAACATCCATCCATTATCACACCCACTTAATCTTTATCAGGGTCGCGGTTAGTCCCCTACCCCCTCACTGGGCGCAGGGCAGGGCATTACACTATTCGGCTAAGCCCAGGACAGGGCGCCAGTCCACTGCTGGGTGTTTACCTCAACATAACTGATGAAAATGAATATTCTGTTTATTACACAATAAACGTGACTGTAAACGAAATAATTATGATTTATCAAAAATAATCACAATCAGTAAATGATATAATCGTGACGGCCCTAATCTCCACTGCTGTTCTCTTCTCTGACTCAACAACATGTGGTGTTTATCTTCTCGTTCTGACTCTTATTTTTGGGCTCCCTCAGACTTGGTGCTGTTGTACTGAGTTATGTGTTTGTGTTCCCGCAGTGTGCCAGTGTTTTGCGGTGCTGGAGGATGGAGCATTAGCACATAACTTACAGGAGCAGGAAAGTAAGCCTGTGACTCATTCTCTTCTCGCACTTACTCTGCCTACTCACACGTTCACTCTCCTGGCTTCACCCCTCCAGTCATAGTCATCACAGTCAGCCCTTTAGAGGGTCCAGATCGTGGAAAATTGACCTTTTCTTACTTTAAAGTGCTTAATGTGGTGTGTAAACACTGTACATTTACTCCACCGTCTGTATTTGGAAGATAACCTTCTGTTTACAATACTGTTCAAAAATTTGGGGTCAGAATTTTCCATGACAACAAATGTTATTCTAGTTTTTTCAAGACTAATCTAACTTCTGACAGTGACCACTAGACCAGTTTTGGTATCTCCCA
>BRDA01010488.1:36103-46148 GCA_036984385.1 Crenuchus spilurus
ACCTCAATAAACACTATTAATCACTAGAATAGGAGATATTAGTCAATAAACAACCTCAATAAACACTATTAATCACTAGAATAGGAGATATTAGATATTACGTAAATAAAATTAATCAAACTTAAAAAAGAATAAGTAAAGTGTGTAAAAGTAAGGATGTTACACTTTAAAATCCCTCAACTGTGTACTGTGGAAAAGTCCTTCCCACAATGCATAGCACACCTTTTTAATTGTTACTATAGTATTGTGTAACCCTGATCATTATGATCTGTTCTTAGACTAGCAGAGAGATTGTTCTGTAAGCATCTTTCAGACATTAGCAAATGGTTCTTGCAGGGAGAACCCATTAGATTCTTCTCAGTGATGCAGTGGAGCAATCAGCAATTTCCTGTATCAGAGATTCTGTATTAAACCTGGTTTAAGTACAACTTATGCAATGTTGAGTATAAACCGATTAATGGACTTCAAATCAGTTCTTTCAGACATTCTTCATCGTAGGTGGTTTTAAAAATGTAAAAGTAATAATCACTTGTTTGCTACTTTTGGTAAAAAATAGCTGACTGGTCCTCTAAAAGGCTTCTGTTTGATGATTTGAAAAGACTTTATTTTACTGTGGAAAAAGAGGAGACAGAGTGAGATACTTTAATCTTGTTGCACTAAACATTATCCAGTCATAGCACAGACATGTTGAACTTTGCAGATAGATAACAAGAAGTGAATCTGCACAGTGAAGTTAGACAGCAGTCTTTCTTATTCTTCCTGGACTCTTCTTGTGTTTTTGTATTAACGGACTTCATTTAAAATGGCAACGTTTCCAGGATTCTTTAGGAATTTACATTTACACATTATTTTATATGCATTATTAGTAGGTCTGACTACAATTAATTATTTGATAAGTAATAATGTAATTTAATGTAATTAATAAAAAATTAATTCACTTTGAAGACAAACATAATTGTGAAATCAAATGAGTAAATATGAATATTATGTATTATAATTTTAATTTCTTATTATAATTATAAATAATAATAATAATAGAATACATTGTTAATAATATATAGTTAAATATAAATTAATATATTCCTTAATATGGAAAGCAAATTGAACTTTACTGTATTAATCCAAGCAAAAATATTTTTTGATAATTTAATTTAATAATTTAATTTAATTTAATAAAATAATTTTTGATTGTTTAAGACTCAGCAGCTTTTAGACTGAGGCGCAATACAATCAACCAATGAGAACATTTACATGTTTTTAAAGGCACTGGGATCAAACCAGCGACCTTCTGATCACAAGACCAGATCGCTAACTACCAGGCCATGGCTGCCCCACATGTATTGTTTTACAGTATAAAAATAAACAAGTCTTAAATTACGATACAAAATGGTTTGGGGTGCTGCATCCCTTATACTACATTTGTTATGATGTTATTCAGTAGCTAATTAGCTTCAGTATATATAATCTTGACTTGCAGTGTTTCTATGTTTAAGTAATAAGCATAACAGATTATGTTTGGTAACATATATTTTCTGATTTGTGATGTCACAGTTGAACAGCACTACAGCTCGAATGTACAGAGGAATCAGCTGGTTCAGAATGACATCCGTGTAGCCAAACAGCTGCAAGATGAGGAACATCAAAGAGCTGACCGGCTCCATCGCCAGGCTACACTGCAGTTGTGAGCATATTCATACTTCCATGTTAAACCATATGATGATGAGATGCTAGATTGTCACTTTTGTCCTCTTCATTTTTAAGCATATTTTTTTTGCTGATTTATATCTTTATAAATTACAAATTATATATTTCTATTGACCTTTTTACAAATTAATTTGGACAAAGTTCTAGTTTGAAAATCTTGTAACTCTTTTAAATGAAAAAGCCTTTATTTTATATACATGGCTGTAGATGAGAAAAGATGGCACCATCAACATTTTTTGTTCAGATTTTTAATGTTTTTTATTTATATTCTTGCTACAGTGGGACCTTTGGTGGTTATCGTTTGCTCTGGTTATCATACAATTTGATTATCTTTCAGGGAAATTTTGTCCCAGTTATTGTTCATCTGCCCGGTTTTCATCAGCGTGCCCACGTGCATCGCAGCTAATTTCTCAAAAACAAATACCGGTAGTCCACCCACACGTTCCTCATTCATTCTGGCTTTGTTTCTCGATGAGCGAGCATCATCCGAAACATTTCCATTGTTTTTCATGCTTGTTCATTGAGTGCACCAGAAACAGAACTCTCTGGACACATTTCCGCATGCCAAGAACAGTCTTCAGTAAAGATTAGGGTGATGTTAAATGTTTGTTTATCCATTTCATTAGTTTTTCTATTTATTTCTCATTGTTTTCTGTATGCAAAACTATAGTCATTCTATATAAATGTTTTTGTTAATATTTTGGAGTGTTTGGAACAGATTCATTGTATTTACATTATTTCTTATAGGAAAAATGGCTTCAGTTCATTCGTTTTTGTTTATCAAGCACTTTAGAACAGATTGATGAAAAAAACCGAGGTTCCACTGTGTATTAATTGGGCAATATTGGTGTGGGGGTTTTTTTCTATAATTTAATGCCTTTAATTTTTAATAATTAATCAAATTAATTAAAAATTAATAATTTAATAATTTAATACAACATCAAAAATGTAGACTATGGAAAAAGTTCATTTGTGTTCATAATTGAATAAAAAATTATAGTCATATATTTTATATTCATTATATGACATTTCAGCCTTTTTTGTTTTTGTGTTGATCATTACGGCTTATAGATCATAAAAATCTGAAATCCAGAATGTCAGATTTGCAGTTTAAATTACTACTCAAACAGTATCAGCATTAAAACTAAAATGCTTGAAATGTCACTTTATGTGTAATGGATATGAAATATATGACAGATTACCTTTTTCAATCAAATTATTAACACCAATGAACTTTTAAAAAAATATTTTAGAGATGCTTGAATTCTTAGGAAACTACCAAGTCCTAGCACTTGTTTGAGGTCGTATTGTGACCTTTTTAATGGAGGCTTGTGCAGAAACATGAGAGGGTTTTGTTGTCCATAGTCATGTTAAAATAAAGGCTTAATTTCACCTTCTATGGGGATTGACTGTTGAAGAACCCCAGGCATACAGCATCATCTGTGTTAGTCTGACTGTTACACACATGCACACAATTACGTTTTTATGATGACCCAAAATTATTCTCCAGAACTGAGTTGGATAATAATATAATCTTAAAGTTCCTTTAATTCAGTCCTGGTCCTGTAGATCTACTTCTCTGCAGAGTTTAGCTCTAATCGTAACCAGACAATGAAATCTTTCAGGGTCATCATGCTCAGATCTGAACTCTCCAGGACCAGGATTGGGCACCACTGCCTTAATGTGTTTAACATTGATCTTAATTAATTTCCTGTGCTCAGGGAGGAGCAGGACTCTGAGTACGCTCGCAGGATTCAGGAGGAGATCCAGCGATGTGCAGAGGAGGCTCGGAGGAGGGAAGAAGAAGATGAGGTAAATACATGTGTCAGTTTTTCTGTATCCTTTCAGGGTTTCTCAGAAGGACATGCACAGTCTTAAGCGTTATTTAATTATTTACAATTTATTAAATTAATAATTATAATTATTAATTTATTTATAAAGTGTTATTTATTTTCAGATGTGCTGATATATTGTGAAAAACACTCTAAACATTTCTAGCCCAGACTTTTGAGCTCAGAACTGAATAAACAGAGGTGTTGGCTGCACACTGCTCATTACAGTTTTTAGAAATTGTATGTGGTTTTATTTCTACAGCTTAACTAATGTGAGTTGACGTGTTTTAGTCATTCAGTGGCGTCTAGATTGAATGTTTATGAGATGGGTGTGAACACTCAGGTGAGAGGTCTTTGCTCATGTTTGCATTCCACACATTCCTCAGCCACTAATCCACCAATGAAATTTACAGAATTACCATGTCATTATTATATGAATGACACATCACATCATTTAGCGGAAAAAAAAACGCAGCTGTCTGACTCGCTCTGAAAAATGTCTGCTTATTTAAGCTCCTCTCACAAATATCTAAATATATATATATTGATTCAAACTGCATATGTATTAAAATTAGATGCTATGAAGTTTCTGGGCTGTTTAGTTTTGTTTCTAGAATAAAATCTTGCAGAGTTATATTAGTGTTTTTGCGCAATTTTGGTTTTGTCCCCGCCGGTGGGATCGCTAACTCCAGAGGGTTAGAGTCATCAGTTTTTGGACTGTGGGAGGAAACCAGAGACACTGGAGTAAACCCCTGCAGATATTGGGAGAACATGGAAACTCCACCGAGATGTGGACTTGAATGCAAGTTTTTTAGTCATTTACTTTGTGAGTTTTGTACATTGCAGATTCAAGTAGGTCTTATTTATTTACCACTTGAGTCCATAATTAATGAGCTCCACTGAGCTGATTTGTGCATCCAGCTAGAATTCTGTTCTTTTGTATTTACTGCTGGCAAAGGTCACCTGAGACAACAAGCACTCGCTCTAAATAACAAGCTTAACAGTTGCTGTAACTGTGTGTGCTCGACTGGACCCCAGCACAAGTGAGAGAGAGATTGAGGGAAAGATGTGTGGATCAAAACATGATCTTCTTAATTTCTCAATTATTTGGTGAGTTTTGCTAGATGTTCCCCTTTCATTGTTTTGCTCATGTCACTGAATGTAATCAAATCCTCACAGCAATGTTCCAAAATCTAGTAGAAATCCTTCCCTGCACTGTAGAGACGGAGCGAGATTTGATTTGAGATGATCCACAGGAGGACCAATTCTGATTGACGGCCCTAACTATAGCCTGCATGATGATGCTTGGATGAGGAAACTTTTGCTTTTAACTTGAGCTGCATAATTTTTTCTGCTTAGGGCCACAAAGTCTTTGTAGTCTTTCTTTACTTAAATTCATAAATGAAAGACAAACACTCATTTTCATCAATTTAGCGCTGAAGCAGCTGTTCTGTTTTTAGTTGTGGAGGCACTGGGGTGTGTTTCAGATGTGTCTGGACTGGAATGTGGGCAGATATTTTACTCCACCCATCACATCTGAAAAAGATATTGAGCTACGCTGTAGTCCCAAATGTGTTGTGATGTATTCCTTTAAGCATGTCACTCAAAGCAGATGCTAATTTGTGTGTTTGCATGTGTGATTCTAGTCTTTATACAGTCCTTGTACAGAAAGTAGAACATTATTTAAAGTGTTTTCTCATGAGAAAAAGAAGCTCTGCTTCAGAGTTGTTAGATAGGATGCTTTAGGAGGCAGCTATTCATGGTCTTGGCTTGGTTAGCAGTCTATAAGTCATTTGGCTGGCATCTCTCTGCCATCTGATTTAACAGAGTAGTGATGGAATTGATGGGGGGGGGGATTTTGATTTGTTCTGGACTCTATGACCCTCAGATGGTCTTTTTAGTCTAGGACTGAGTCTCAAAAAGATTTGTATTTGCTCTTGTAATGCACCAAATAGGTCTTGAAGAACGGCTTCTGCATGCTAAGTAATACATTACATGCCAGCAGAGTAACTGGGTTTCACCTACAGGCTACACAGCACACTATTTGGAATTAATGCTGGGTGTCAGTGCTCCTGTAGTGATGCTGAAGCGAGAGAGAACGCCAACGCTCTGCCTCCGAGGTATAACAACCTCATGAATGCAATTACGTGGTGACATTGTCAACATTCTGGCAGCATGGTGTAATACTGTGACATGGTTGTGTTTGACGGGTGGACAAAACATTTCGTCACATCAGCCAGAACAAGTTTTGTAGCATTTTTCCTCCTCATCATGAGCAGGGTTAGGCACTGAAGTACAGCCTGGCTCCTCCAGCACATTTTGTGTTGAGTTTAAACCCCCCGGCCACTAGATGGCACTGTTGTAATCTTTTTGTTAATTTGACTCTTCAGCATCAATGTAAACAAGCAGTTTACAACTGTTTACAAACAAGTTCAAGAGGATATTTCATCTATATACAGTACAGTACATAAACTGTACGTTCCTCCAGGTCCAGCAACACAGAACACAAGTGCAATGAAAAACAATAAACATACAATAAATACAAGCCTTAATAAATATAAACAATACAAAATGCTGGCCGTCTAACTGGACTAAGATGCATTAGAGGACGGCAAACAATGTGTTGGTCAGTATGTGGTACTGAGTGATATTTAGCAGCATATTACAGCGTTTATAGCAGCAGTTTTATAATAACTTTAGCAGCAGTTTATAGTACAATCTGCAAATATTGCAATAATTACGTAGACAAATGTGCAGTGATATTTAGTCCATGAGAGTCAGACTGTGTGTGTTAAGGAGTCTGACAGCCTGAGGGATGAAACTGTTTGACAGTCTAGCAGTGAGGGTCTGAATACCGCAGTATTTTCTACCAGAATAACCATGTTTTGGGTCTTCCACAATGCTGAGAGCTTTCCAGATGCAGGTCTTGTTGTAAATGTCTGTGAGAGATGGAAGAGAGACCCCAATGATCTTCTCAGCCATCCTCACTGTATGCTGGAGAGTCTTGCGTTCAGATGCAGTGCAGTTTCCAAACCAGACAGTGATGCAGCTGCTCAGGATGCTCTCTATGGTTCCTCTGTAGAAGGTGGTGAGGATGGGAGGTCACAGATGAGCTTTCTTCAGTATTCCTACAAAGTAGAGACACTGTTTTTACTTATGGAGCTGGTGTTTATGTTGGTGCACTGCTGAAAATTAGATTTTAAAGATTGTAATATATGTAACCATGTTTACAGTATCACGATATATCACAAGATATTGAATCGTAACCCCTGTATCATAATGTAGTGTCACCAGGTTCTTGCCAATGCACAGTCCTGGTCAGCAGCAAATATATAAAATAAAATACACCAGAAAAATTTATGAAAGTCTCCTTTTAAAGTCTGTAATGTTATAATTATGACCTGTTAGTTTAAGTGTGGTTTGACAGAGAAGGTTTTGCAACAACAAAATTATGAAAAGTCAGCAATTTTTATGCCTACAGGCACAATCAAGTAAGCACTTGTGGACAGAGTGATGTTGGTGGCTTTTGTAATAGGACTGTTATCTGTACTGAGGATATTTTGCCCCTAATGGGCCTCTCCCTTCCACTATATTAATTATGGATATTTACACCCCTGCTATCTAGTGTTAATTAAAGCTCCGGTGCCACCTGGCTGCGTCATCTAAATACCATCTCACCATGCTTCTCTGCCCGCTGCCCTTTCAGGCTGAGTCTAGAACTGAGGAACATTGCAGTTTCAGCAAATTGTGCTCACCTAGCCCGTCTAATTGCTTAAAACGTTAAACTTTTCTCATTAGAAGTGCTTCTGTGTGAAGGTTGACTTGGCTTGTGTGAGTCAGATCCCTGGAGTCTGTGCCCGTCCCCTGTGTGGGTTAAAGGCGACACCACATTTTAACCCATTCATTTCTGTAGCTGTGATTTTAAATGATCCTAGTTTTATGTTCTCTGAGCGTTACTGTGTCATAAAATCTACACTAAGGTGACATTGTTGAATATTGCCATTTCCCCCCCTCCCATTCGCTATGGGCTCTCCCCATCACTTTGCACTGTCCCTGACTCTAGGAGGGTAAAGACAAGCGCAAGCCTCCTCCGATGCATGTGATGCAGCCACCGCCTCTTTGCCAACTACCGCTGATTCACCATCACTGGGGAGCCAACGCGCTCAGAGGAAAGCGCAGGATTCCCAGCTCTGAATGGACCAATCAGTAGACGCCTGAGCCAGTGGACATTGCATTGTGTGAGTGATGGTGAGTGACAGCACCATCTACCCACCCAGAGAGAGCACTGCCAATTTTGCTCTCTCGGGTCCCGGCTGTTGATGACAAAAAGCATGACCAGGCACTCGTGATCCTCTGGTCATAGTGTCAGTGTCTTAGCCTGCTGAGCCACTTGGGGCCTTATTTTGAGATAATTATAAAAATATTTATAATAACAAAGATTATTTCTTTGTTTTTTACTTTTTTAATTAATTTTAGGTATTCTTATTCCTCTGCATCATAGTAATATCCTTACAGCTGTCTCAAAATGAGAAGTTTAAGTTGTTTTCACTTGCCAAGTCTTTTTTGGGCAGTGTAGTAGTTTAGATACCATTGGAAAATAGATTTTAAACACAATAGAAAATATTCATTTGGTTGTGAGTGATGTAACAAGCCGTTTCTCTGTAAATCACTGTTACCATCGTGCATCAAAATTATATCATGAAAAAGTTACATTTTTCTTTACAATTTTAATTCAAAAAGTTATTAGATATTTTATATTCATTACATGTAAAAGTGACATTTCAAGCCTTTTTTTGTTTTAATGTTGATCAGTATGGTTTGGTCAGTAGTCGTGTTGGCACTGTGGGCAGCTCCTGGGCATTTCCGTAAAGCTTGTCCGCAGATGGAAGCATGAAGTGCTCTAAAATGTCCTGGTAGACGGCTGTGTTGCCTTTGGATTAAAGGGTGGACCAACACCATCAGTTGACATGACACCCCAAGCATGTACATTAATGTTTGTGGCATTTAGCTGACGTGATGTACAACAGTGTTTTGTCTCCATTAAGAGAATTATCTCAGCTAGTACAGACAGGTTAGAGTCCAAACTACCCTTCAGTTCAAACACTGTTAGAACTAAACCATCACTGATACCATCACTAATACCTAGAAAGAAGGAAAGAGACACAATTATACACAATATAAGAGCTTTACAATGCATTACAATAGTGCTGCTTAAGTGCTCCACACAGAGATGCTCTTCAGTCTGTGTGTGAAGACTGTGAGGGACTCTGCTGTTACCTTTTTGAAATCAATTCTGATCCAAAATGAATTCACGTTTACTTGAAAGGGTTAACTTTTGTTGTTGTGCTCTGACTTCAGTCGGTCCTAATGAGCAGCTCCAGGATGAGGGTTGGGCACTGAAGCACAGCCTGGAAGGAAAGTGGCTCCTGAAGCATATCTCAGCACTTTTTGTGCAGGATGATGAGAGGTTAGCCAACTCACCACTCGTTCTCCTCCAGTTTTCCATTGTGTTGGCCCAGACAGACCCTGCTGCTGCAATAAACAGGCCAGGCTCCCCAAAGTGAGGCAGGCGTTGTTCAGAAAGCAGCAGAGCTGCCAGTTCTGCCCACGTTCACTCCTCTCACTCTTACTCACACAGACCTCCTGTGTGGCTGCATCATTTTAACTTGAAGGTATCGCTGTGCCAGGCATGTATACATAAGTGAGCACACCAGTCAGTTGTAGCGGAGTGTAAAACCTTCATCATGGACTCCCTGATGTTATTATCATGTATAACATTGGCATTATAATGGGATACCTGGTGAAGTGTGGTAGAATCTCGGCAACCACTAATTTTATCTGCCATAGAGAAGATATACAGAGAATAGATTAGTACATTGAGACTCCCAACGGCATAACAGTGGTCCCCCACGGGCCATTGATGCCAGAGGGGGGAACCACAACTCCGGCGAGTGGTACAAAGCAATCAACACACCACAGAAGACCAGTTAACCTTTATAATGAACAAGAAAAGTGTCCGAAATCACCACTGAGTGAACACTTCAAGCCAAGGGCGGATATTCCCACTATTAAGTAGGTGGTCATAATATTTTCAGCAGACAAACTAAAGATCTCAAGACACATTATGAGAAGAACCAGTTCAGTTATGCCAGCAACAAGATGGATGGATGCAATCATGTCTATCTCACAAGGAGGCAGAGTCTTATTTTCAGAACTTATATAATAATAATGATAATGATGATGATGATGATCGCGAGTTCAAATCCCAGTCATGCTGCTTGCCCAAGAGAGCAGAAGTTGTTTATGCTCTCTCCGGGCAGGTAAGATGGCACTCTCTCCGCAGCACTACTAAGTAATGCTCAAGAAATGGACGGGTCAATTGGCTACCAAACATATTGTGGAGAAAATTAGGTAAAAATTATACAAACCGGATTCCAAAAAAGTTGGGACACTAAACAAATTGTGAATAAAAACTGAATGCAATGATGTGGAGATGGCAAATGTCAATA
>BRDA01010489.1:10813-22723 GCA_036984385.1 Crenuchus spilurus
AAAAAAATAAAAAAAAATAATTTTATATATATATATATATATATATATATATATATATATATATATATATATATATATATATATATAAAATAAAAAAAAAATAAAAAAAAATAATTATATATATATATATATATATATATATATAATTTTTTAAAAATATATATATATTATTTTTTATTATATTTTTATATTTTTTTTATATTTATTTATTTTATTTTGCTTGTATTTTGATGAAATAAAACGTTTAAGTGTGATAATACATCATCAGATATCAAATCAGCTTGAAACATTGGTCCAATCTAAACATCTAAGACAGTAAAAAGTAGTTTTCTGTCAATAGCTGAGTGATCCTGGTATTATTATGCATCCCTGGTATTGGTGAATATCAAAAACGTGGTCTTTGTTGCAGATTTTTAGAGTAATAAGATTAGGAATAGTTCAATTCCTTTGGTTTAATAAAAGAAATGAAGAGAATAAAATAGCAAATCAAGCTTTGTATTCTATTAGCACAAAGTACCAGTACTCAGGAACATTATTAACGCAGAGATGATTCATGATACGGGCACCATGAACTTTATTAACGCTGCCTAGGACTGTTTCAAGCTGATGTGAAAAGCCACAGGGAGCCAGTCAACTGCGCACTAATGCCGACAAGATGGCAGTGGTTCAGCAAGGGGCCGCTGCTGGCGGCCACATCCTCACACTCATCACAGAGAGGTCAGGTGGTGAGAGAGGGGGAGACGGAGGGCACCTCTCGCAGGAAACGCTTCACAGAACACGCCCAGCAAATATACGAAATGACATGACAACAGCACCGTTCCAGCCAGACGCTGCGCCTCACTCAGTGCAGGCATGCGTTAATAGACGTGTAGGATGGTAGGCTAATGCAGGGAAAGATATAGATAGATGCAGAAGCAGGGGGATAGAGAGATTGAGGGGCAATGGAGGAACATTGAGTCGTCAGATAATTGGAATTCAGCCGCTGTTTCGAGTAGCTGAAGCTCAGGGTGAAGTTGGGGGTGCTGGAGGCTTGCATTGGTATGCAAGTGCTCTCTCCCCCTCCAGAATACATTATGAACCTGCCGCACGCCTGTGCACCATGCAATCATCTCCGCCAGATGGAACAGCGCGCCGAGCGTGGCCCATCAAACCCCTTCTGCTTGTCAGAGAAGATGTATGAACGCCCCCGCCGTCCTGGAGCTCATTCCCCACACTTATTCCTCTCACTCTCCCTACAGCAAGGCCTGTCCCCTTGGACCTCGATCTAACTCTCTTTCCTCCACCTCACTCTCTCCCCCCTCCTTTCCCTCTCTCTCCCCAAGCCCTCGCTTTTCCAGACCGCTCCCCAGGCACGCTTGTTTCCTGATCCTCGCTTGGCCGGCGCCAGGTGGTGCGCCGTCGTTCCATTCCGTCCCATCAAATGACGCGAGGGCTGGGGGGACCTTCATCAGCCTGTGCTCAATCAAGAGTTACCAACCCACCCACCGTCGCAGCTCCCAGCAACCTGGCCACTTTAATATTTAAAACACCTGCATGCCTCCGCTGCCTACCTTTATTTCCTCCTCATGTCACACAGATGTTCAAATGTGTGTAAATCCTGCTAATATGAACTAGATCCAAAACTACTGGGAGTGGAAGTGAGGGACCACTGCTAAGGTGACTTAACCAATAGTGTAGAGGGTCAATATGGGGCACCACACTTCAAATTGTTCACTGCATAGCCACTTTATTTTTGGCCAGCATAGTATATAGAGCCTATTTTTTAATTTCATCATTTCGATCATATTTTATTTCCAGCTTGTCTATGTTTGATATTTTAAGTGCTATTAAAGTTAGCTGCTATCAATGTTGTCAATATACCACATTTTTGACTTTTAAACCAAGTGTAGAATCACAATACTTTATACTAAAGTGATCATTTTCACAGTTTATCTACACAGTAAATCAGCCAGTGTTAAATCAACACTATTAGAGTTAAGTTAACACTGAGAGTGTTACATTTTGACACCTTCAGTGTTGATTTAACTCTTATAGTGTTGATTTAACACTGGCAGATTTACTGTGTAACACGTCTGTTCTTTTTAAAATGTAATCTCTATTATTCAGAGTTCTCTCTTCTTACATGGATTTAGAACTAATTTCTAAGACGTACTGATGATACTAAGATGTATTACCAAATTTAAGTATTGAAACATTTTGATACTTTCATTACTTGATGCAACTCTAATTTGGGTCGTACTTTACAATATGTCAAAAATAACAGTATTTTATACTACGTTAAGTATTAAAATGGTTGAAGACCTTATGTGTGATGCAGCCACCGCCTCTTTTTAAACTACCACTTGATACACCGTCACTGGTAAGATAACACACTCGGAGGAAAGCACAGGATTCCCAGCTCCGAATGGACCAATCAGTAGATGCCTGAGCCAGCGGACATTGCACGGCTAATTTTTACTCTCTGTGGGCCCCGACTGTTGATGGCAAACAGCATGACGGGGATTCAAACTCGAGTTCCTCTGGTCATAGTGTCAGCGTCTTAGCCTGCTGGGCCACTCAGGACCCTAAGTAAGCATCTTAATGGTTAATAAAAAAAACCTGAATAAGTATACATGAGTATCCTCTGTGCATGGTTAAATAGAGCTTACATCATTAATTGAGACATTACTTAACCATTTAATTATTTCCTTATAAAATACAGCTCACGTAAAATATAGAATCACCCCCTGCTTAAAATAGGTGTATTACAGAATTATCAATACATTCAGGGCACCAGGTGTGAGTATAAAGTCTGTTTTGCAACATAAAGAAGAATAAATGGAGAAATGTGCTGATTGCTCCTTTAATATACTCTTACGTGATGTTAATAAATGTACTGTTATAGTAAAGTATCACAGTTAGTCTTTTTTTAGTTCTTTTTATGCAACTATATATATATATATATATATATATATATATATATATGTTTAATATATTTACCTTTAAATTTATAATTATCTAAATAAATTAAGGAATTAAGGATGAACTACTTACATTGGTGACAAATGTATTGTGTGTCATTAATAAAAAATTGTTATCAGCCCCATATTGAAATTATGGCTGAAAATTCCGATGGATAATTTTGTGTCCTACTTTTAGCTTGTATAGTTTGGATTGGCCATCTTCTAGACCCCACAGCATCTTCTGCTTGTCACTCTTTGACTCTGTGTAATATCTGCCAATAGCCATGGTATACTGTGAATTTGACATTATTTACTTAATTAAAAGTTACTTATTACTTATTAGTTATAGGATCAGACAAAAAATTTGAGCATTTCTTAGATTAATATCCAAATATCTAAATACGGCGTCTTACATTAGCTTCGTACCAGTCCTGAATAATTCATAGCAGTAACTGAATAATAATCAAAAACTGAATAACAGAGCGAGGGATCAGGGGTTAGGTCTGATTACATTAAGCAGACGACAGTTACATTTGTCGCCTTGTGACAACATGTTAAAAAATATGATGCATGATGATGCAAGTGCTGGTGTGGAGGAAGTGGACATCACTGTGTGGGCATTCACAGTGTGTCCATAATATGGAGCAACACATTGTAAGTGCAGGCATAGAGGGCAATGACAACATAAAGACTTCTCTCTGCCATAAATACAGACGATGGACAGAACCATCTGCTGATATGCTTCAAAATAAAGACTCGTGTCTGAAAATAAAAGAAACTGACCAATAAAACAGATGCAGCGTTTAAGGCCGGAAGTCTCTCGTTTTTTCCTCTTTGTCGGAATGGATTTATAGTAACGTCTGTTTTAACCATCTGTTGAAATAAGACCCTATTGGCATGAAGCATAGAAGAAGAAAACAAGTGTTGAGGAACAATAAAAGTGATTCACAGTCCCCGTTATGCATCCGTTGATATCTCAGAGATTTGTGCTGAATCTCGTTGCCAGGGAAAAAACGAGAGAAAAAATCTTTTGAGAGCTTTGTAAGTGTAAGACCTCACGGGGAAACTCACAAAAAAATGAAAATAAAGACGGCTTGTACAGTAATCTCCCTCCTCTCTGCCTCATCTGCGAAAAGATACATAATTGAAATGGGAATACGATTTTGCAATCTCACTACAAGCAATCCTGCAATTTCGAACATGTTTTGAACAAATAGAAAATAATTATTTACTAACTTCTTATCTGAAGAGGCAGAATTGGAGCATTTGTCAATAAAAGAGCTTTTATACTGAGATTAGTGCTTTCAAACGCTAATCTGAAACTCATCCAACTCTCAAGTCAATGACTCACTCAGCTTCCTGGCACAAGCAGATGCCAGCTGAAGATCGTGAGCGAGAGAGAACGAGACGAGAGAGAGGGAGAGAAAGGGTACAGAAGTACATGCAGAGTGGTTCTACACCTACACTAATGGTTTTTGTTTGGCTAAGCACCAATGTGCCTATTTTTTGGACACCTCACGAACATTCATTAACAGAGCAAAGTCAGACAGTTCTGTCTGGGATTCACTGTCACTTTAGGAGTGACACATTGTCCTTCAAAGATTTAATCACTGCTTACATCCCTACAAGTACAACGTGGATTAACAGGGTCAACAAAACTCACAAAAAATTAGGTGTTGAAGCAGAAACACTGGCTTTTCAGGTCACGGGTTCAAACAACTATATTTGTCCAAAACAAACTGGCTTAGACAAATATAACTTTTGTTTACATTTAGGGATATCCCGATCCGATCTCCCGGATTGTAATCGGACCGATCAAGGCATATTGTAACTGATCAGAATCGACTTTACTGAACACGAACCTAAGCCCGATCTTTTGTTTTACATCAGCCGCCATGCGGGTGTTTTTAATCGGAGAGCGCAGTTTGCGGCCATGTCTGCAGTGTGGAAAACAAAACAAGTCCAACAGCCAAGTGTATTGTCTGCATTGTGAGCGTTTCATGAGGCGGTAGTAGCAGAGCTGCGTTCAATACTACTAATTTGATACAGCATCTAAAAAAAACACACTGGGCCGAATACAGTGAGATTATTCGGGTAATTCAGGCAAAGGCTGCACCTAAGCAACACACTCTAGTAGAAACTTTTCAAAGAAGAGAAAAATTGACTTGAGACAGTGACACGGCCTAAAAGATCACAGAGAAGATCGTTGAATTCATTGCTCTGGATAACCAGCCTATCACTGTGGTAGAAAATACAGGTTTTCTACGTCTTTTAGGGCTTTTGGAGCCACGATATGCCCTACAATCACAGCACTACATTTCAGAAACAGCTCTGCTTATATTTAGTACACAGTAAATCTGCCAGTGTTAAATCAACACTATTAGAGCTAAATTAACACTGAGAGTGTTACATTTTGACACCCTCAGTGTTAATTTAACTCTAATATTGTTGATTTAACACTGGCAGATTTACTGTGTACACCATTTTTACTGCATTACACAACATAACTGTTCTTTTATGTGTTGTGACTGTGGATGTTATGTTCAAAATGGAACTATGATTATCTTACTTATTTTAAATGTTCTCGTTTTGGTACTGCAATGCTGCACTAAGTGGAATTTATACAAAAAGTTTGTAAAAACATTAAGCAATAGCTTGGATGCAGCCATTTTTTTTATTTTTGTAGTGCAGAGCTATTTAGTTGTCAAACATATACATTGGATTAACTGTAATAACTGTAATGTTCTTGAAGTGTGCACTGTGTGAATAGTATTATCTAGTTCTTATCTAGAAAATAGAAGTATCAGTTTGAGACTCAATATCGGAAGATGCTCAAAATGAACGACTCGGATAAAAACTTGATCGGGACCCTATTTAGAGTACAAATGAGTGATAATTCAGTATTACAGAGTTATAATCTATATCAAAACAGATGCCAGATGTATTGTATTCTACAGTACACAGTAAATCTGCCAGTGTTAAATCAACACTATTAGAGTTAAATTAACACTGAGGGTGTCAAAATGTAACACTCTCAGTGTTAATATAACCCTATTAGTGTTGATTTAACACTGGCAGATTTACTGTGTAGTTTCCACAAAAGCTGGTCAATGACAGTGATCACTGTTTCAAATGTTAATAGTTTCAAGCCTCTGTCTAATGTATAGAAATCATTACTAGGGATGCACAATGATGTAGGAGTAACATTGGTACCAGAATATACTGGTTTACTAAACATATATCAACAATGGGGTGATGATTACATTTGGCCTGATCAATATCTGATTAGGCAGTTATACTCTAGAAGGGCAGAACATTGAGTGATGCTGAGTTACTGTGCTACAGTATATCAGTTTAATTCATTTCACTGCAGTCGTAACCCCATGAAAGTGTCAGAATGAATTGTAATCCCATTTTCTAAATGTACACCATCACTATCCAAGGTATCTCCGCTGTAGAATTTTTAATTTTTGCATAATTAGAGCCTTTACTGTTTTAGACAACAATGAGATGTGAGCCATATTTAGTTTTGCTTATGACTTCACATCACAAATCCTGAATCTCATAATTCACAATTCTCATATCAAGGCATCTCTGATCAGTACACCTTTACTCACTAATCAACCCCCAGTACAGCTGTGTGAGCCATTGGCCCTGGATCTACAGGGTTATTCTCTGGCTATGGCAGCCACTGTGATCTTCTGGCAACAACTGCAGCGCTCGCACAGCCTCTGATGTTAAGAGAAGTCAGGTCCACGGCTATAACTGCCAAATCAATTTTCGACAGATAATAAAGAGGCTCATGTTTTACATCAGGGAAATGCTATTTTACTGCACCCAAAAATGTAGACTAATAATATATGGCCCCGCTAACTGAAAACACAGCTACATGATAAAGGAAAAACAGAAGGGAATCAAATGAGAGCAAGAAGAGCCTGAGAGAGTGGAAGGATAAAGGGAGCGGGAGTTTAAAAAAAGAGAAAAAGGAGAAGAAAAAAAAGAAAGACCTGGCGGCAGGATGACGGTATATTTCTGCTGGGACCTCCGTCTGCAAGTGTTTTGAAAATATCACATGACAGAGGCCATGTGTTAAAAATTAGAGCGAGTTAAGTCCTCTGCTCAGAAAAATATGTAGACAATTTATGAAATGCAGTCCAGGATGGAGATTTACTAAGTAGAACCAGATTCAGAAAACAACCAGCCCTGCCCCCCCATCACACACATCTCTCTTTCTCTCCTTCTGCCTATCTGTTTCTCTCTGTTTCTCTCCAGCCCTCCCCTACGTGAGACCTTAAAAAGGATTTGAGTCACATCTGGCAGGCTGGAGAAGCAGGAGATGGTGGTGGGTGACCTAACGTCAGGGCACTTCCACTGTGAGTGCTTTTGTGTATGGGAGGGAGGCAGCGGCTAGTTGGTTTGCTAATGGCTTGGAGTGGAATGGACTGAGGCATACCTTCAGGCAGTAGCTGCACCCTAAACATGCTGGCTGCCACCACAGCTCCTTAATGGCTAAATGCACTCTGGAGAGGCTAAAGCTGTAACACTTGAACTTGGGGCAATGGCCTTGTTTTCATTTGCTCTGTCTATTAAACTCAGCATAGAGAGCTGGATACGATCTCTTATGACTGTGTGTGAACTCTGCTTGAACAAACAGTCATGGTCATGTTGTATGTTTCTTATGGCTGCAGGAGGCTTGTGGACAACAACAAGGCTTTAGTACAGTAAAGTGAACTTCTGACCTAGACTTCACAAAGGCAGCCAGACCATCTGGAGTATATATACAGTACAACTTCTTAAAACTGTAAAAAATAATAAACTCAACACATCAACACTACATCAGCGATCTGTGAATCATCCAAATACATTCATATATACAGTTAAGTAGATCCTAACCCTTAATCTCAACCTAAAACCTAATCCTAACCTACATCTGAGGCATATTTCTAAACGTAACCTTAATCTCAACCCAACACCTAATCCTAATCCATCCTGAGTTTAATTCTACTCCAAACCTTAACTTCAACCCAAATCCTAATCTAACCTTCAACTGAGTCTAATTTTAATCCTAAACTTAACCTCAACCCATATCCTAATTCTTAATCTCAACTCAAAACCTACTCCTAACCATCACCTGAGTCAAATTCTAATCTTAACCCTAATCTCAAACCATAACCTAATCCTAACCATCACCTGAGTCTAATCCTAATCCAAACCCTAATCTCAAACCATAACCTAACCCTAACAATCACCTGAGTCTAATCCTAATCCTAACCCTAATCTCAAACCGTAACCTAAATCCTAACCATCACCAGAGTGTAATTCTAATCCCAACCCTAATCTCAAACTATAATCTAATCCTAACAATCACCTGAGTCTGATTCTAATTTTAACCCTAATCTCAAACCATAACCTAATCCTAACAATCATCTGAGTCTAATTCTAATCTTAACCTTAATCTCAAACCATAACCTAATCCTAACAATCACCCGAGTCTAATTCTAATTCTAACCCTAATCTCAAACCATAACCTAATCCTAACCATCACCTGAGTCTAATCCTAATCCAAACCCTAATCTCAAACATAATCTAATCCTAACCATCACCTGAGTCTAATCCTAATCCAAACCCTAATCTCAAACCATAACCTAATCCTAACAATCACCTGAGTCTAACTCTAATACTAACCCTAATCTCAAACCATAACCTAATCCTAACCATCACCTGAGTCTAATTCTAGTCTTAACCCTAATCTCAAACCATAACCTAATACTAACCATCACCGGAGTCTAAATCTAATCCTAACCCTAATCTCAAACCATAACCTAAATACTAACCATCACCTGAGTCTAATTCTAATTTTAACCCTAATCTCAAACCATAACCTAATCCTAACAATCACCTGAGTCTAATTCTAATCTTAACCCTAATCTCAAACCATAATCTAATCCTAACATCACCTGAGTCTAATCCTAATTCAAACCCTAATCTCAAACATAATCTAATCCTAACCATCACCTGAGTCTAATTCTAATCCAAACCCTAATCGCAAACCGTAATCTAATCCTAACCATCACCTGAGTCTAATCCTAATCCAAACCCCAATCTCAAACATAATCTAATCCTAACCATCACCTGAGTCTAATTCTAATCTTATCTCAAACATAATCTAATCCTAACCATCACCTGAGTCTAATTCTAATCCAAACCCTAATCTCAAACCGTAATCTAATCCTAACCATCACCTGAGTCTAATCCTAATCCAAACTCTAATCTCAAACCGTAATCTAATCCTAACCATCACCTGAGTCTAATCCTAATCCAAACCCTAATCTCAAACCATAATCTAATCCTAACCATCACCTGAGTCTAATTCTAATCTTATCTCAAACATAATCTAATCCTAACCATCACCTGAGTCTAATCCTTAACCGCAACACAAATTAGTAACAGAATGGAATAAACAGCAGCCTCTCGAAAGACCAACATTTCATACTGAAACGGACTGTTAATGCAACACTATGCTGTTATGCTACAATACATTGATTTCTCTACAATGTTAATCCAGGTGGACACATCGTCAGGTTATAGACTTACATAAAAATACTGTACACATATATTTCTACGTATGTTATTGAATAACTATTGATATCAGCATCTGCACTGACAGATGTGTGAATCAAACATATTGGATATCAGCATGGATCCAGAACTCACATGTGCTGTTCTTAAAGTTTAAAGAACCTTCACATAATGTAAAGTCTCAATACTTTACATATCATGTAGAGATTCACCGTTTTTTAAACTGTATTACAGTCAACAACTGTTGTTTTTGAATGTGTTTCAAATGGTCCGAAAGAACGACCAGGAAGCTTTATTTTTAATAGTGCGTGTGCTAGCGTCTTCAGTTTCCAGAGACTTTGAGGGTTTGCTGATTGAAATATGTTTATGCTGAGTGTATAGGCAGATCTGCAGTAGTGCTCTGGCTAATGCAGTAGGCAGAAAGCGAGGCAGAGCAGAGGGAGCTCTGAGAGAGAGCTCCAGTCCCTGCCACAGATGGACGGCACTGAGTCTGGCGCGGCGCCAGCGAGTGAACAGATTGTCCGTCGCCGAGGCCTGGAGGAACGGTAGCTCCAGTGCAGA
The DNA here is from genome assembly GCA_036984385.1 of Crenuchus spilurus. Classification (NCBI taxonomy): domain Eukaryota; kingdom Metazoa; phylum Chordata; class Actinopteri; order Characiformes; family Crenuchidae; genus Crenuchus; species Crenuchus spilurus. The sequence goes on from BRDA01010489.1 coordinate 20,896, forward strand.
TGGGTGTCCGAAATAGACCAGTGTCAGTTCTGCTCAAGTGTCCCTGACCTGGCACACGCTCTCTCTCACAGCTGCTTCCTCCAGACCCTCCAGCACATACACACACACACACACAAACAGTGTGCACAAACACACACTTCAGTTGAATACAAAGCCATTCATATATTTAAAAAACAAATGCCTTCTCGAGAGCTCTCCTCACACATGCTTAGCATATAAAGCAACACTCGGTAGCATTTATGTATGCTCACAACATGTGTGTTTTTACCCATCAGGCACAAAGTCTTTACACAGCATCTTACATTGCATGCGCTTAAAACACACAGTATCTCACCATACTGATGTTTATTACATAATTGTTATTATTATTAGCCAGCAGAGGGGAGGTCTTAAGTGTAGAGTAGCACGTATATCTGGAAGACAGAGAGACATATAGACTTCAATACATACTAGATAGATAGATAGATAGATAGATAGATAGATAGATAGATAGATAGATAGATAGATAGAGAGCCATAGAAGGTGAGTAGCGGGTGGGTAGGCTCAGGCTGGCAGAGCCACAGTGCCCATGGCACACAGGAGAGCAGCACGGCGGGCAGTGCCAGTAGAGTCTGTCTCACAACACCATCTGTGAAGACCAGAGAGCATGCAGCACTCAGCACTGCCTACAAACCCCATACACATACAGCATGCCAGCTGCCCTCTCTCTCTCTCTCTCTCTCTCTCTTTTCCTCTCTGTCCTCCTCCTTCTGTCTCTCCGCTTCCCCCTCTTGCTCTTCCACTTTACTTCTTCCAAATGCAGGCACTTCTCCACCCATTATCCTCCATTTGTAACTATTATCTCACTCTCCAGTTCACTTTGACAGCAGAATAACATGACAGAGCAGGAACAGTGCCAGGGTGATGCACACAGAGAGATTAGCACACTGAGAGAAAATGTAACTACTTATGCGCATCATTTCTGTATTCCTGCTGCATGTGCTCGCTGTCCAAAGAAAAACAAGTATCAAGTACTTGCAGTTTTCTGCATGATGTGAGCTCAGCAATGTGTGCAGTTTTCATGACGATTGGACCAACAGAAATGCTCAAAAATGCATTCTCCTCACATGAACGTACTGAGAGTAACAGGTTTTTAGCCTCTGCTGTAAAGGTACTGTTCTGGAGATCATTGTTTTTCTTTAGACAGCAATGATACTACATTACCACTATTATCACCTAAAGAAAAAACGAATATGTAGCTTGTTCATGCAGAAATGATGTGAGTCTACATCAAATCCACAGCGGTACCCAATGCATCACTTTTCACTGTACAGCAAGTACAAGTAACAAGAGTTGCAGGCACAGTGCAACACATCAAAACTACCTCACTACAGTATAGACTGTGCTGGAATTACACAAGGACATTAAAAACGCCAAAAAAATCCCCTTTTGCCCTTTAAAGCACAAACAATGGACCCCAAACAACATATGGCGAATAAATAAAACAAGTCAATAGTAAGTAATGCCAATATTGCAGCTCTGAGAGTACAGATGAAATTGACATTTAGAGGCTACTGCGGTTATGACTAAATTGCGACTTTCTGCAGTGATTACAGGCCATTTGTGAATAAAATGACCCTAAATTTTAGTCCACAAGAGCTTTAAAAAATGAAAATATAATTCACTACCCTGAGTACGGTCCACTCAGAACTCTCCCACCTCACCTGGCATGCCGCAGTGATAAAGCCACCCTGGAAAACACAGTATCCACCCCTTTCTCTCTCTCTCTCTCTCTCTCTCTCTCTCTCTCTCTCTCTCTCTCTCGCTCTCTCTCTCTCTCTCTCTCTCT
>BRDA01010489.1:22733-34753 GCA_036984385.1 Crenuchus spilurus
AACACATCAAAACTACCTCACTACAGTATAGACTGTGCTGGAATTACACAAGGACATTAAAAACGCCAAAAAAAATCCCCTTTTGCCCTTTAAAGCACAAACAATGGACCCCAAACAACATATGGCGAATAAATAAAACAAGTCAATAGTAAGTAATGCCAATATTGCAGCTCTGAGAGTACAGATGAAATTGACATTTAGAGGCTACTGCGGTTATGACTAAATTGCGACTTTCTGCAGTGATTACAGGCCATTTGTGAATAAAATGACCCTAAATTTTAGTCCACAAGAGCTTTAAAAAATGAAAATATAATTCCCTACCCTGAGTACGGTCCACTCAGAACTCTCCCACCTCACCTGGCATGCTGCAGTGATAAAGCCACCCTGGAAAACACAGTATCCACCCCTTTCTCTCTCTCTCTCTCTCTCTCTCTCTCTCTCTCTCTCTCTCTCTCGCTCTCTGTCTCTCTCTCTCAGGCTGGGTTCTGGGTGAGGGGCAGATGGAGAACTTCCACTAGACTCTCTCTCCTCTTTGCATAGGGGCACTCAGTACTAACGGGGGCACGTGTGGCCACAGGGGGTCTCGCGCTAGCGCACTCACACACACACACACACACACACACACACACACACACTGACTCCAAGGCAGAAATAATGACAGCTAGCACACACACCCCGCCTCCTCTACTGTCTCCTCCCAGTTGACTTGAAGCAGCCATACACTGACAAGCATGTGGTTGTGAAAAAAGGAGAAAAAGAAAGAGAGAGAGAGAGAGAGAGAGAGAGAGAGAGAGAATGTTGAGCACAAGAGGTTGAAGACAGAGTGTAGCAGTGGAGGTATAAAGAAACAGAGGGATGGTTCTAAAGAGATAAAAGACACATCTCATTTCATGGTTATTCTCTTTACTGTTATATGTGTAGCATTTCTGTCCTTTTAACAACTTCAGAACTACTTTATTTTCACCATTTGTAAACACCTGCTGTGTGAACACTAAGATAAACAGTCAAATATGACTTGTGTAGTAAAATCTTTTTGCTTTAACTTAAATTAAAATGTTAAAAACTGAAGATGTTGAGTCTTCCTTATGATATATGTATGTAATGAATGGATGTAGAGCTCTGACAACAAATGAAGAATGTGCCATATCAATAAAGGAAATACTGAATACATACTCAATCAAAACCAACTGAGCTGAGACAGACATCAACACTCTGAGAAACAGGGTTCTTCAAGGGTTCTTTAGTAAAAGTGATTACATGACCTGTGCCAGCCTGACAGCCAAAATGCTCCTCTGTTTGCTAAAATGGTTATTCTCTATGATGGAGGTCCTATAAATTGCCTTTTTGAAAACAGCAACATCCCCTATTATTACAAAGCTGATGGGCAATATAGCTTCATGACAACTTAATGAAGCTTTTTATGATACACAATGTGCCACAATATTTCATATTAAAATAAAAAAAAATGACCAAAAACGCGGCCCCAGAGTGGCTCAGCAGGCTAAGACACTGACACTATGACCAGAGGATCGTGAGTTCGAATCCCAGTCATGCTGTGTACCATGAACAGCCGGGACCCAAGAGAGCAAAATTGGCAGTGCTCTCTCTGGGTGGGTAGATGGCGCTCTCTCTCCCTATCACTCTCACACTGCAAGGCATCTACTGATTGGTCCATTCAGAGCGCTGGGAACCCTGCGCTTTCCTCCAGGCACACTGGCTCCAGTGCAAAGTGATGTGGAGAGCCCCCTAGTGGATGAAATGAGTTAATTGGCTACTACCACATTGGGAAAGGTAGAAAATTGGCAAAAAAAATATAAAAATTACCAAGAATGTCAGCATTTTACATGCTCTGCTGCCAATCCAGTCTAACTAAACCGGACTATTTAAATATCAGAAAAGCGTACTGTGATGTAATTCATCACACTAATGATAAATAGTGTCACATTTCTCTTCATGATGTACAGTAGAGCCATTCCTGAGTCAGATCACAGTATGAAGTAACACAGTTAAAAGAATGGCTGCTAAATGCTGATCCTTATGTTGAGGTAGGGACTAGTCCTGGGTTAAACTCTTCTCTCATATGCTCTACATTAATCCGTAGTGATCCAAAAACAACACCACTCAGGCCACTTCTGTGATTTCACACACATCTGCTCCTGCTTACGCAAACTCAGCTAAATTTTTTTACTACTACACCCCAATAAAACAACATCTGAGGCCAGTCAATACGTGGCATGCTTGTATCTGTAAGGATTGTCAATTCAAATATATATTAAAAAATGATGCTCACATATCAGATTCATGTTGCCAGTGCAGAGTATATAAAGGCCTTCTATACTGTCTATATATGTAGGCCAGTGGAAATGTAGGTGCACAGTGTTCCCCATCTGTAAGACCTGAGCTGCATCCTTCCTCTAAAACAACACCCCCTCCAACACCCCCTTGCCCCAGCTCCCCCTCCTCATCATGTCAGTAGCAGATACAGCTGCAGCAGCAGCAGCCTCATTAAAAAAAGAAAAATCAATTTGGAGAGTCCTAACAAAGGCATTCGTCTGCTGCTGCTGCTGCTGGGTTTTAAGTCTCTAGAGTGGCACTCCTCCCCCTTCTCTCCCCAATCACTCTCTCCTTCACTCTCCTCTCTCTCTCTTTCTCACTCTCACTCTGCCTCTCTCTCTCTCTCTCTCTCTCTCCTTCCTCACAGACTGCCATCACTGCATGTGATTAACATATGTCTGGGCTTTCAGTCCCTGTCAGCTTGAAGGCATTTCTCCCAGCCGCCTTAAACAGCAGATGAGCTCCATGTGGAGAAAACACTACATAGAGTGAGAGAGAGAGAGAGAGAGAGAGAGAGAGAGAGAGAGAGAGAGAGATCTTTTCACCCCAGCATCCCTCCTGCCCCTTTGCTCCCTCCCTCTTTTTCTGGCAAACCCAACTACATCTGAGAATTACACAGTGGAAAAAAGCATCAATGATGTCGGTTTGGTAGCCTAAACACTCAAAACCATTTCATATAATAGAGCTGCAGATTCAAGAAGGCTGTTTCTGTACAAAAATAATGCTACTAATAGTACAAAAGGCCGGTAACATCATTCAGGTTCCTATATTTGGACGTACAGTCCTATAGAGTCAAGCATTCACATAAAAAACTACACATGCATGATATATCAGTGGCCGACTTAATATATGGACAAAAATATTATGACACCCGGTCATTCATTGTTTCTTCCAAAATTAAGCATATTTGGTTCTGTGGTTGTTGTTTTGTTGTTCTTGTCTCTACTGTCCAGCTAAGCCTTCTACTATAGGGTGACCAGATCTGAGGTGATGTAAAAGAGGACACCTTAGCGGGGGGGAGGGGAGTTGGGGGCGTATAATGTATTACATGTTCAAATACATTTTTTTTTGTGCTTGAACACAAATTTTATTATTATTATTAATAAATATTGACAAATTATGATTTATATTTTATTAATAATTACTAGTTAGTATTAATAATATACTAATAATAACTATTAAATGTTATTATGAATAATAAAATAAAATTAATAATAATCATGTATTAATACATTATTACATATTTTTTATAAATATTTTTTTAATAATAACTGTTAAAATCATGTAGCATAAAATTATCACCCAATCCTTTTCAGTCAACTTCACTTCAGCTCATTATCACCAGTGTTACACACGTGTCTGGACTGTATGGTCAATAGATCTTATTTACACAGAATTATTCCTCATTTTTGAGTAAAAATAAGCAAAAATTCTGAATTATTTTGATAATAGAGGCATGTAAATAGATGGCTTATCACAGACTGGTAGACATATGCATACAAACACACACTCAAAGGTAAATATTAATGAATTTTAATATGAAACCGCTGATATTAAAATACGTCTAGCTGACGTGACACAGGCAGAACAAACGCTCAACACGTTAATAACTTACAGGTGAAAACGAACTGCCAGCCAAATTGCAGTCCAGACTCCATTTGAGGGAGTGACCGCAGTGACGGCCAATCACATGTTAGCAAGAAACGGCAGAGCCAATCATGATTTTGTGGCAGCCTAAAGGGAAACCGGCTTTTTAAAAAAAAATTTAAGTCTCAAAAAGAGGACATGTCCAGGTAAAAGAGGATGCATGGTCACCCTACTCTACTAATAATGATTTTTGGAGCATTACTGTGAGGATTTAATTGCACTCAATGACAAAAGTTAGTGAGGTCAAGATGTTGGATGAACTCCGAACTCATCCAGAAAGTACTGGATGGAGCTCCATCATACCAAAGAATATGCTCATCCTCAGTGCTGGGGGGCAGTATAGCCATCTAGCCCATGCTTGGCATTAGGCATTGTGCCAATAGGTTCATGTTTATCTGCTCCAGAGAGCCTATTGGCAGTACTTCTCTACAGGGACTAGACAAGCAGTGTGTGCATGTGTGCACTTGTACATCTGTCTCAGCAATTAATGCAACTTCAAATATTCTTTAGAAGTGTGTCCGCAAACTTTTGGACATAAAGTGTATCAACACACTCAAACAGCAATGACTCTCTAAGTCTAAGAAAGTCTTGCTATGGATGCAAATGCAAATGACAGCTGAATAATGCCAAGGCTGTTGCTTACCAGATGGGCAACATGTATGTCCTGGCATGTGAGTGTTTAAGGTTAGAAATGTGAGAAAATCTTCCCTCCATTCACATGTAGGCAGCACTCACACACAACCTCTTCCCAGCACAGTACAAAGCCAGAGGTTCCCCTTCATTCTGCAGTGTTAAATGAGTACATTTCTAAAGAGCTGCTGTTGGCTTTACTTAGAGGCAGACACGCCAGGCAAAACAGCCTTAGCCTTTTCTGAATCGACCCTGCCAGTGTGTCTTTCAGAAGCACAGGTCAGCGAGAAGTGAAGAGTGCATATTTAGTCCCAGCCTAATAAAAGCTTTAAGCAACTGGCTGCATTAACAGGCTGAAAGAGTAATAAGAAGACAATAAGAAAGGGGGGAAAGAGAAGACAAAGGAGCTTCTACAAAGGCGTAGTGTTTAAAGGAGGTGATTGCCTTTACTAAGCTGAATGAGATCTGGTTTGGGACGTTTGTATGGAGACCTGAATGAATGTGGTGCTTGAAATAAGTGACCCTAAATAGCATTTTACATCATCCAAAAGAAGGGTTTCGATTAGAGCCACTTAGGATATACGTTATAGCGATGCGCTAAGGCAATATCTTAGGATAACTGCATTTTGGGGCTTTTAAACGAATAATTCTATGCATATGCTGCATTGAATAGTTCAATCAATCATCATTAATGCTAATCTGGGATTAGCTTTAGCCTTGAATGTTGCATTGATTACAAATAAAAGATCCTAAATCAGTATTCGTGAGATTCTTGATAAACAAGGGCCAATTAATTGAATGCTAACCGCCTATTAGCATGATGCCTTTGAATAATGCTAACTCTTAAACTTCAATCGTTATTAGCAACATTAGCATTAGTGATTGAACCATTCCTCCTATAAGTACTTCGTTAAGCACTGATGTTAACAGACTAAAAGAGTACCAAGAAGGCAATGAATGAGAGGGAATAAGGGGACTCCGCTTAAGCTGAAGCGAAATATTAACTAGAGGAGCTAGCCTTTACCAAGCTGAATGGGGCCTGGTCTTTGACTTTTGTGTTAAGAGTTTGACAGCCTAAATGGCTTTGGCACTCAAAGTATGGAGCCAATGAGCTCCTGATGAATAGTTTTTGACTGCTTCAGCCTCTCTTGGCCCTGATCCCATGAGCCGGTGCTCCGGGTGGTTAGAACTGCAGCATCTACATGCCCCCCCTCCATCCTCCCACTTCCAGCACCCTGGCACATACACACACATTTACCCCACATATCCCCACACACTGCTTGACCTGTGCTGGAGGGAGACACAAGAGGGCGGCTATCCTTTGTGGTCCGCTGACGCAGAACAAAGGGGCCGAATTAGTCTAGCTTTTCCTCTGCCTACTCCCTGCCTTCACCCAGCCCAAAGGGCCCGATTTTCCACACAGCTGGAAGCCATTAGTGCTCTATGATGAGAAACCCGCAAGCAGGGCGGCCAAAGAGTACAGCACGGCGGCAGAGAGAGACTGAGAGCGAGAGGGGGGTGGCCGTCTGTCTAACCAAACCCCTAAAGAGCACAAGTGCCCATTAGGAAAGTGAGAATCGCAGTGTAAATGGCTTCAATCATAGCATCAGTTCACGTTGAAAACACAGTGACACGTACAAAGACACGGACAGTCCAAACATGAGGGGAAAAGACTTTCGTGAGCTAAAACACAATGACGGACGTTTGCATTTGTTCTTTATTCTGTTTGTGCAAGGTTTGTGGACTCCTGCCCATTCAGAGTTACTTCTGAAATCGGGGGTATTAATACAAGTTCTTCACACTAGATGCTAGAACATTGCTGTGATGATTTAATTGCATTCAGCCATGAGAGCATTAGTGTATGGTACTGATGATGGATGATTCGTGCTGAAACTACATCTCAGCCTAGTGATATTGGGTGGAGCTCCATCACTGCAGAGAACACATCTAAGTGACACTGGGCATGGTGACCTTAGTCTCCAGAGTGCTCAATTCTATTAGCAATGCTTTTCTACATAACTGGGTGTGTGCAGCTGAGCTTCAGGGCATCTGCATATGTTTTGGAAAGATTATCACTGGCAGTAATAAAAACTCAGAGTAATGAGGTTTTACTAATTGTTGCTCAATTAAGCTAAAGGCTGCAGATTCTACTTAGATTTTTGTTTCTAATGTGTTTGTTTACAAAATTTGAAGATGTTATATTTACTATAAGGGGCGGCACGGTGGCTTAGTGGTTAGCACGTTCGCCTCTCAGCGCTGAGGTCTTGGGTTCGAGTCCCTATCTAAGCGGAGTTTCCATGTTCTCCCTGTGTCTGCGTGGGTTTCCTCCGGGGACTCCGGTTTCCTCCCACAGTCCAAAAACATGGAGGTCAGGTGAATTGGATACTGTAAATTGTGTGTGTGTGTGTGTGTGTGTGTGTGTGTGTGCACCCCCAGCGATGGACTGGCGCCCTGTCCTGGGCTTAGTTGAATAGTGTAATGCCCTGCCCTGCGTCCAGTGAGGGGGTAGGGGACTAACCGCGACCCTGATAAGGATTAAGATAGACTACAACACTTCTATCTCGTGGTCAGGTGGTTAAAAACAACACAAATGTTTAATTTTAGGCAAACTGACAGACGTAAACCCTCACACTACTTGATTACATTGGGCTGGAAGAGTCTAGTGGCTGAAGAGAGGTTGCAACACTGCTTTCTAGCAGTCACGGTGTTAAAAACACAACATCTTTGGATGTAAACTCTTAATTAAAATATGACTCGACATTTCCTTACAGTCCTACCATACTTACGTAACTATATAACTACTTGTATAATTAAATGCAAATGCTAAAGCAAAGTGGCACTAACGACACAGAATGTTTAACATTCTGCAAATTACAGTCAGAGCAATAAATTAATATGTTCCATACCCTGTTTATATGTTTGTGTTCTGTGTGCTGATGGTACTGAGAGACAGAAGGCAGGAGCAGACGTGTGCGCTCGTACTTGTGCTGCATAGTGAGAAGGAGTAGCTGATGAATGCTGCTCTGACTGAGGTCCATCTTCTCTAGTCCTCCAATCTTTATTCTCCCATCCTGTCCAGTATGCTATGCTGCAAGTGTGTAAAAGTGAAGCAGTAAGAGGAAGACAGGGACAGCATGTGTGTGTGTGTGTGTTTGTGTGTCCAGCTCTTCAGCCATCTGTCCTCTCTGGTGCTCCTGGGTCTCAGAGCAGGCTGTGGGTGAGGGATGCTACTCTCTCTTTCTCCACCATCACCACATGGCTTTGCTAATCAGCCCTGCCCTCATTCCCTTCTCACTTACAGTCAACCTATACTGATAAAAGTCAATGATAACCATTTTCAATCATGCTATCACAGTATATTTAAGGCTGCATTTATAATGTCCAAATGTTTGTGGACACTTTTCTAAAGAATGCATTTACTCAAAGTTGCACCCATTGCTGACACATAAGGCACAAATGCGCACACACAGCTTGTCTGGTCCCTGTAGAGAAGTACTGCCAGTAGAATAGGACTCTGGAGCAAAGTGGCATTAACCTGTTGGTACCACGTCTAATGCCAGGTGTGGGCTAGAGGGGTATAAATCCCCCAGCACTGAGCTATGGAGCAGCTGAACTGTGTTCTCTGGAATGATGTTGCTCCATCCAATACCTTTGGGATGAGTTGCTAATGAGCTGGGCTGGTGATCATCCAACATCCTGACCTCACTAATGCTCTTGATGCAATCATATCACAATTCTCCAAAATCTAATAGAAATCCTTAACAGAGACAGTTCAACAAAAGCAGGGAAAGCGTCCCAATACTTTTGTCCAAATGACAAAAAAGGAGCACTATGTTCTAAAACAGTAACCAGACAGAAATCAAATGTATAGGAGGAGATATACAGTATTCATTTAATTCTGAATACTCACTAAAACTATAAATATAACCACGTGACATCATCACAGATACACCGATACACACAATACATCAAACCAGACCTACATGGACAGATGCTGAAGTACAGCATCCAATCTATCCGCATTTGTAACACTTCTAAGCTGAATTAACTGCAGGAGAGGATGCAGGCAGTTGTGCTAAAGAGAGCCTGTCCCTCTTCTTCTGCTGATTCATGAAAGCCAATTATCTCATCAGTCACAAATCAGCTCTCTCGTTTGAACAGGAGCCAAGTCGTGCTCGCCGCACTGCTGCCTGAGGTGGGCTGAGCGGCAGCACTTCCCTCTCAAATGCACAGCACAGCTCATTTATCAAACCAGCCTCATGTTTGATAGAATTCAGCATTCTATCTATTTTTTCATAGGGAAGAAAGAGAGTGAGAGACATAGAGACATACAGAGAGAAAGAGAGATGACTCATCCTATTAGGCGTGCTCAGTAGGTGGCGCTAGTGGTACACAGTTTCCTGAGTAAACCTGAAAAAAACAAACATACACACACAAACACACACACTTACAACCAAATACATGCACACACACAGTGGCAAACATAGTGCAGCACACACACACACACGCACACACACACACTGCTCAGCACATTTACACTCAGAAGTCCACAGAGAGGCTCAGAGAAAGAAAAAGAAATAACACATACACACAAACAAGTGGAGGAATTTCAGTCAAGTGTAAAAATTTCAGCTCACACACTTTCTCTTTCATCCTTGTTATTGAGAGGGAGCAATGCCTCGGTCATTTTTTGGTGTGTTTATCTACCGTTCACACTGATGCAAGAGGAAAATTCAGCAGATAAGGGCAAAAAGTCTCATCTATCTCTTATTTTTCTTGAAATCCTCATCACTAATAACAAGAAGAGAGCAAAAACAAAACAGGAGGAATCTGTCAGTAGGGCCGGGGCTGGCTGGGGTGGTGGGGGGTGAGGGGTGGGGGATCGAGTCCAACAGGAACCAGTCGTTCCTGGCCCAGCCCTGTTCCACACAATGGCCTGGAGAATGGAAGGAACCGCGGGCCCGGCAGAGATAGGCCGCTGTCAGGAACCAGGACGGACAGGGCCCGGCCTCGCCGGGCAGGATGTCGCTGCCGTGGGACCGCTCGGCCCCTGATATCCCCCGTTCACACACTCTCTCCTCCGGGCTGGCCGGGATGTTTTGATCCTCAGGTAATTAAAGTCGGAAGCCTCGAGGGTGGGCGAGCTGCAGACCTGACCTCCACTGTCCTGCCGGAGAGGCCGGACCCTCTATCTGCCTTCCGCAAGCCCTGCCTGGGGCATCAACAAGCCTCCGTCAGCCTCTCTCTCTCTCTCTCTCTCTCTCTCTCTCTCTCTCTCTCTCTCTCTTTCTCTCTGGCACTTGCTGTCCCCATCAAGGAAGACCCAGCAGAGGAAAAGAGCTGCTCCGGGCTCAGGAGTTCCCCTCTGTGCCACTCTGACTCTACAAACACAACACTGACCGGACAAGAAACCCTCCCATCTCTCACTGAAAACAAAATGAACCAAGGGTATCGTTTGATTCCAAACTGAAAATAGATCTACATTCACTGTGAGGTCTTTATTTGCGGATTCTATTCATTAGAATAATTCATTTGTGGCATAATTTAAGTTAATATATTCATTTGTGGGTGTCGTTCATTAATTTTATAACCAATTACATCACAAAATTCCACAAAACACTCTGGAAAAATTTAATGTATATTTATTCTATTTACTAATGCCAACATTTCTGCCAAATTACAAATAAAAAAATTCTAATTTACAGCATTAATTTGCATAAAAATGAACAACTGATCAAAAGAATAAAAAGATGCAGTCTTCAAATCACATTTTATTAATTTTTTAAACACCATAATACTGTTTCACTCAAAAAGAGTTCAGGAATCAGTATTTGGTGGAAGCTGGAATTTGCCATCTTTACAGGTTGCCACCCCTGGCACAAGCATTCATGCAGCTTGGTTTTGTTTGATGGGTTGTGATTGTCCATCTTTCTTTTGATCCAGAGGTTTTCAGTGGGCTTCAGGTCTGGAGATGAATTTGAAGTGATCTCTATTTTTCTCCCAAAGCTATATATCATCACTGTCCAAAAAAACAATAATCCCCATTTTGAGGGGATTTCTAGACTTCCAGTGTGCTCAGAATACTGTACATTGTGTGAAAACTTAATGATGCTTAGACCAACAGAAATGCTCCGAAACTGATCTGATAATCTTTTTAATGTCAACATACACTGAATGTTTTTGGTCTCTCCTGTAAAGTTTGAAGTTAAGATATTTGGATAATGACTAGAGATGCAGCGAAATGAACATTTTTCACCAAAACGGAACAAAATGAAACATTTGGCTGAAGGCCAAACACTGAACATGTTTTATGAAGTTTGTCACTTTTGTCACCATTGCACAAATTTTCTACATTTTCAGTTGAATAATTTCGGTTGCCAAATATTCAGTGCATCGCTAATAGCGACATTACTGCTCATTCGGATACGGATATTGGAAAAGGTTGCAATATAAGGTTGGAAAAAAAAAATCACATTTTGTGAGCTTCCTGTGTCCTCACACAAACTATGCAAACCAACAAACACACTAACGTAGTGAATATAATGCAGCTTTGTGACATCAGGGGTGCACAAAAGTGACTTTGCTTACAATACATAGCAAAATAACTGCAGTACTGTGTTTTGTATCATACACTCCTCGCTGTCGCTGTGTGTGGTGAATGTAAGTAGTCAGAATTAAGAGAACAACACACCCACCTATAACACAAGACACATGACTGATGGTCTGAAGACAGACGTCACATGTGTATTCAAATAGCGCACACACTTAGCACTACAGTAAACATATGGCGCTCACTGAAGGTCGCCTGAACAGTTTCCCTGAAGAGGAAGAGATGAGGGCTTGTGGCCTACTGACCCGCTGGCCTGACAGAGACCAGCTCTGCCCCACTTCACCTCCCTCCACGCCATGCAGTGCCTCCGGCCGCCCAGCCCGCTACAGTTGCCATGACAACAGGCACTGCAGATATGTGGTGAGGTGAGCAGCCCTGCCGAACTGCAGGAGCACCCGCAGAGCAGCGCCCGCTCAGTGTGTGTGTGTGTGTGTGTGAGAGAGTGTGTGCAATACACTAAATAAAGTTACCATCTCCAGTGAACCAGCAAAATAGAGTGAGAGCGAAAGAGAAACAGAGAAAGAGAGAGAGAGAGATACACAGACAGAGCAAGCAAAAGAGAGACAGACACACATGCACAGAGAGGGAGAGAGACAGAGAGAGATAAAGAGAAAGAAAGAGGCAGAGGGAAAGAGACACAAAGACAGAGAGAGAGACAGAGAGATAGTGTGTGTGTGTGTGTGTGTGTGTGTGTGAGAGAGAGAGAGAGAGAGAGAGAGACAGAAAGAGAGAGAGAGACAGAGAGACAGAGACAGAGAGAGAGAGAGAGAGAGAGAGAGAGAGACAGAGAGAGAGAGAC